>VXBW01007856.1:256558-310499 GCA_013400375.1 Thinocorus orbignyianus
TGTGAGGGTGGTGAGGTACTGGAACAGGTTGCCCAGAGAAGCTGTGGCTGCCCCATCCCTGGAGGGGTTCAAGGCCAGGCTGGATGGGGCTTGGAGCAACCTGGTCTGGTGGGAGGTGTCCCTGCCCATGGCAGGGGGGTTGGAACTGGATGATCCCTAAGATCCCTTCCAGCTCTAACCATTCTGATTCTATAATCCCATGGTTAGTATTGTTTTCCCCTCCCTCTCGCTACCACCTTTATAGTTTCCTGGGGTGAGATTGCGTGGTCAGTATACGAAGACACTGTGCTTATCCGTGCCTGACAGGTTAAGCCCCAAAGCAGCAGCTGGCCTCCCTTACCCGAGGAATGTGCATCTGCATGTTAAATGCAGTTAATCTCATCCTTCAGTCCTGTTACAGTCTGTGCTGGGAGTCTTCCTTGCGCCTCCCTTGTTTACTGTGAGTCCTCTGCACAGAGCAAAAGGCCACTTTGGAAATTAACATACTTTGAGTGGCCTGTGACTGAGAACCCGTTTTCATAATTGTGATCTGTGATAAGGCAGAGACTCAAAGTGTAGTAAACAGTGAAAGTCTGATGTGTTTCCACATACGGAGCTGATGGCCATAGTTTCCACATACGGAGCTGATGGCCATAGTTTTGCCATCGGAGCAGAGAGAGGCTGTTTTCAGCATTCTCCTGACTGACATGAGGTGCCAAATCTGGGGAAAAAAACCCAGCAGTTTACTCTGAAGCTACAGTTACATGAGTTTTCTAACAGTAACATGTGACACCTGCTTTTTCAAACATCCTTTTAAATTAGTGCAAATGCAAGGTTTTTACAGGTATATCTTAACCGGTACAAAGGTACTACACTTTTAGTAGGAAATGCCTATGCACATGCATGTTAAATAGATACATGAGAATAATAAAGCTCTCTGTCAGTTTCCTGGACTTAAATACTGATTTTTAATGAATAAAACCGGATTATTTTTTGATGCCACGTTTGTCATTAGTGAAAAGGAACAGCATCAACTCTGTTATTTTGCTGTATAATTCTATAATTTTACAGATCTCGAAGTGATGATACCTACAGATAGCTTTAGAAACCCGAGATTTCCCACTATGATGACTCTCAAAGACGAGAAGTAAACAAAACCTGTTGTTCTACTTCTTTTCAGCCACTGAAGATTAAAATAAATAAATAAAAAAGGAGATTTAGTTAATGAAAATCCTGAAATATACAGTTTATTTGGTCATCTCAGTTTCCTAAATGGTCCTAATTAGGTATTTCACTTTCCAGTGCGTGGTACAGATTCTGTATTTTCTGTTGCATTATAGTACAGGTTTTGTTGGGTTTTTTTCACTAATCAATAAAAGTGCTCTTTGGCATGTTCAGTGGAGAAATCCTGTGTTCCAGATGCAACTCAGTATTGTAAAATATTGTGAAAAGTGCAGGAATTTAATGTAGAATCACATTTATAATAAAGATGGAATATTAGAGAAGAGCAAGTTGTATTATTTTCGGGAAGGTATATGGTAACTCTGGGAAGTTTAGGCTTCATGATTTTGTTTTCCCTTGTTTCCTGATGGATGGAATATGCCACTATTCCAACTATTTATTTAAATTTTCCTGGATTGCCTTATATTTACTAACATGGAAGCGATCAAATCTGATGAGGCAAAAATGCAATTTAGGAGATTAATCTTAAAGGTGACTTACTCAGGTTGGGACCCTGTGGCTGCTGAACCTTGATGTAAGATTAAATCTCTCCTATTTTAAGGTGAGATTATACTGAGCAAAGAGCCATGTTCTTACTCTTGATTAATGATCTATATTTACACAAGTCCAATAGTGGCTTTCATGCACCACATCAAAGGTCATGTAGTTCTAAATTAGAAAAGTGTATAAAATAACAGCGCTGTCATGAGAGGACTTTATCTCTTAATTTTGTTGCCACAGGAGGACTGACTTTTAGTGATTAAATGTAAATGGAAAATGATGTGCTCACTGATTAATTAAGAAAATCTGTGCATTCTGTAGAGCGTGCTGGTAGACATGAAGTGAGCCTGGCCTTTGGAAAGGTGTTTGCTCCATTATAAGCGTTAAGTATCTGCAAAATTAATTTACCTATAGTTGTTTTTTGTGTGATGTGATTTATTTAACCTTTGACCATAAAATCATTTACACACTTGGAACAAATATGTAACTTCAAGTTACATACTTTAAGCACTTCATGTGCTTTGCTCTGGTGTTCTATATCTCTCATATTTTATGTTGTAAACTTAAGAGCACGTCAGCATTTCATTTGTTATTTGTGGTTAGTTTTTTGGAGGTGTATTTGAGATATCTAGTCGTAATAGACTTTTCCATGTTCCTGCAATCCTCAGTGAATGAGTAAAGTTACGGAGTCTGTATTTTAGAACTATATTAAGTTTTCTGCCAATTGTGAATCAACAACTTGAAAAGCAACTACTACTAATGGTAGTATTTTTAAAACAGTATAAGTGTAAATTGCAAAAGCAGATTTATTTTTCAATAACATTTTCTGCTTTTATTTCTTGTAAGAACTGAACTAACTATAACTTGTAAGAACTAACTCTTACTGTTTTAGTTGTGACAGTAAAGCTTTCCCTTGAGTCAAAACATATATCAGTTAAAGAAAATATTGCTACCTTGTCAGTGGTGTGATGAAACGTATTACAAAACAAAACTCTTTGTTTTTCTTTCTGCAAAGTCTCCTCTGGTTGTCCTCGCTCATTTCAAACAGCCTTAGATTGCTGGATATTTGTTATGGGAAATAAACCAGGGAAGAAGCAAGTAGCACTGTGAGAGGGAGATGGGAGGGATCTGCAGTGCGGGTGCCTGGGGATGGAGCTGTAGCCTCAGCTCTTTCCTTAACTCTGAGATACATGTGCCACTGAGTGATTTTTACTGATTTTTACTGATTTTTACAAATTCTCTGCTGTGAGGTTGGTGAGGCACTGGAACAGGTTGCCCAGAGAAGCTGTGGCTGCCCCATCCCTGGAGGGGTTCAAGGCCAGGCTGGATGGGGCTTGGAGCAACCTGGTGTGGTGGGAGGTGTCCCTGCCCAGGGCAGGGGGGTTGGAACTGGGTGATCTTGAAGGTCCCATCCAACTCTAACCATTCTATGATTCTATGAAACTCTCAGCCCCGAATCAGAGGGGCTGCATGCTAACTGCCTGTTAATTATAATCCATACGAACTCCTAAACCCAGAAATTGCCTGGGTGAGCGTTTGGTGGCTTGGACCGAAATGGTGCGAAGGATAATGCAGCTGTATAACCTGGCAGTATTTAATGCTAGATGTTAATTGGTTAGGATAGATGTAGTCTGGGTGTCCAGTGAAGGTGAGCTAGTGGTGTCTAAGAGAAGGTGTTACCTCAGGAGAACTTGGAGCTATCGAGGTGAGTTTATTGTGTGGAAGGCTGAGGGGAACCTAACATGTTCACAGCAAGGTAGGTTTCATTAGTTCCACTGTTTACAAAACAGCTTTTGTATTAAAGGCTTTTTTTGTAAAACATTCTGAATTTTCTTGATGAAAAGATAAAGCTGTGTAATATTTTCATTTGCCTTCCAGCTTTGTTTGGATTGGATTTGTAGGCTTTTCTCCGCAACCAGGAGGGCCTGACGTTTTGGTTTTTTTTTTTTCCTGTAGAGAAATGAGTTTCATGTAATTGCTTGTCTGCTTTACGCAAAATACAAATGCTTTATGTAAACATAAATGTTTAGAGATTTGTAACAAAGTTAGATTTGCTGGTAGATATTAATCTTCACACTGAAAGCTGGTGCTGGCTTCAGTGTGACTTTCTTGGGGATGCTGTCAAGATAGGAACCTGGAAAGAAAGGGTTGGTGTAAATGGCTTCATGGGTCATTATTATTTCAATAAACTAAAGGTATTTTTAGAAGACTGGAGGACTACAGTACTGAAGTATTTGGCTATCACCCAGAAATATGTAGCTAATTAAACTGCTGCAGCATTGGTTTTTATTTACTCTCAAATAATAAGTAGGAGACAGGCTCTGGGAATCCTGAGCTGAGATTTGATGGCAGAGAACTTTTAATAACGTAGGCAAATAGCCTAGAAATAAATACTTCCCTAAAAGACCTGTACTCATTCTTGATATTAATTAGTATGCAGTTGATTGTTAGCTTCCAGTCTATGGACCAGTTATGTTAATGAAAGTTGTTAATTTAAATAGAATGGTGAATTCTGAGGAAGGAGCAGCTGGTGTGTTGAGCCACTTCTAACCAAGGACTGAAAATGCCAGCAGGTAAGAACACTTTGAGTTTGATTTCCAATACATATTTTATAGTCAGAACTAGATGCAAATGATAGAAGTTACTTCTGTCTATAAATGTTTACTCCTCCATTTCAAGCCCATGTTTATAGCTGATTTTCAAAGTGTTGTTATTGTTTTAATTTTTCTCTATTTTAAATATTAGGGCTTTTGTAATAATTGTAATTATAATAGTAAATATGCTCTACCTGAGGATTCAACAGACTTTTTCAGTGGTGTGCCAGATTGCTTTGTTTGTTTGTTTGTTTGTTTTCTTATGTTTTTCAACTACAAATTAAACATTACCTCAGGGGGGCTAGAACACCTACTGCGCCAAGGGATGAAATGCTGCTGATAGCAGAATCATGATTCATAGGAATGCAGGGGCTCTCAGCTCCAGCTGATCTTGGATCCATGCATGCTCCTGCCTCTTACAGATCTGTCTCAGGGTGGTGTTCATGTGTATTCTAGATTCCATAAGAACCTAGAGCTGCTGCTTCTCCTGAAGGGGGTGTTGCCTTTGTTATCAGTGTGAATTTCTTGGTAAATCTTCCCTGATAAAATAATTCTTGCCCTTTGCAATTTTGAAGTACTATGGGGTTTCTTTTGTTGTTGTTTTTTTTTGGTTTATTTGTTTTGTTTTGTTTTGTTTTTCTTAGCAGTGGTGATTATTGAGCTAGTAAATCATACTCTAGATTTCTTTCTGCAGTTGAAAGTGAGGCAAAGGCAAAAACCAAAGTCCGCTTTGAGGAAATCTTCAGACACCATGCTGGCCTGACAGAAAGAAATAAGTCAAAGAAAAAGAAGTTTCAGTCTCAAGAGAGTATCGTGGTAAGTTTGAACACATTCAAGCTTTATTTGGTTGCCTTCCTTAATGGAAAAAAGATCCAGAAAATGTATTGTAGAAAGGAGAAGTAAGCTTTTTTTTTAAAAAAAAAAAAAATGATGTATATTTCTGCATATATCCTTTGGTTTGGATGTGGGCTTTGTTTGTGTTTGTGTATCAGCAATGCATCCTTATGATCTGGAGGTATGCCAGAACTATAGAGAATATAATACTGGTTAAAAGAAAATAGCACATGCAGGCAGGCGCTCGTTTCAGGTTTGCCTGTACTTTTTTCCATTCCCATTTTACAGACAAGTTTTAAGATTTTCAAATTCAGCATTTACTTTAGTGTATGAATGAATGTGTTCATACCAGATGCTGGTAGTGGACTTTCATTCTTTAATACTCCTTTAAGACAAAGAACTGGGATTTTATATCAGAATATTAGATGTATTTATTATGTATATTTGGAGTAGTGTTATTGAACTCCGTATTATTATGCTGAAATGTAATTTTGTATTTAGATTGACAATTTGAAGTCGATATTTGTGTGGACTTTATTTTGTCTTCCTTGAAGTATGTAGTATTTAGTAAATACAACGCATCAATGTGATGTCTAAACAATAACATAGAAAAGTTAGAGGGTGTGCTTTTTTCTTTTTTTACTGGCATATATGTAAATATAAGACTAAATTCTTCCTTGGCTAGCTTTACTTTTTTGATGAAACATGAGTTTTTAAATCTGTGCTTTATGATCTAGTTAGTGCTGAGCACATAATTGCATGTTCATGTGCAATGACATATTACTCATAAATATTTTAAGCTTACTTTGGTTTTAAAATTGGTTTAATTCCAGAAGTCTCTGATGTAAACCACTAATGTTTTGGAATTACCTAAAAAAGCTTAAAAACAGAGTGAACTGAATCACAAGTTAGTGGTACACACACAAATTAAGAAGTGCTGTTAGGATCAGTGTGGAAGCCTAATTTTATGGTTTTGTTGAAGCTGTAGATTTTTACCAGTCAGAGCACTAAAAAAAATAAGAACTTGAGGAGAAGATGTGTTGAAACCTAATACTGACCATTTTGAATATTCTTTTAAAGTGTGGTAAAGTTGCAAGAGCTCAGGTTGATATTTTCCATGCTGGTTGCATTCAAGTAGAAATTTCTATAAAAACTTCAGCAATTAACCAGTCATTTCTTTGTAAGAGATAAACGTGTGTGGGAGGGGAAGAGGAGGTAGATGGAGAAGGTTGGCTGGTTTTGTTCCAGGTTTCTGCACTTTATATAATTCAACTCTATAGAGTTTCACATATCTTGAAATACTGTGAAATTTATCAGTGATGGGTGTCTTTGTGTCATGTGCTTGCCATAAATGGTCTCCCAGTTTTGATCAGAAACAGGTCATGGTTGAGAGCATATTTCCACTAGAAATGTTCCGGTCTGATGTTTTCTTCTGTCTTTACTGAACCTAGTCTTTCTCAAAGTAATAAAGCCTTCTTCATCATAGTCTACTGTTTCCTTGAAACCTGAGTTTTGGAGCCGCAGGAAGTTGCTGTGATTTTAATCAATGGAAGTCAGGATAAGGAGATTGCCTGCTCACTTGCCTGGGGAGAAGGGAGGCAGCGTGACTTGAAGAGGAAAGGTTGATGTCAGTAGGGCAGCACAAGTTTGAAGTCACAACTGGTAGGAATGAGGGGCTTGTAGTGGAGAGGGCCTGTGAAAGGTCTGTTTTGTTGTTTAATAGCCACAGGTGCAGTGGGTATGAGGCTTGAAGGCATGGCTGAAAGAACAAGCAGTTTGGGGACAGTCAGAAAACGAATTCAGTGGTACCCCTTCCAGGGCTAACAGTCACCATGTTTGGCTTTTTTTCTGATGTTTCATGTGGAGACTCTGCCAGAGAGTTTCATGGAAGACCACAGAGTAAATGAACCTCAGCAACTTCATGATGAAGTTCCATCAAAGAATGGATTTGTCTCCTTAGAGAATTAGGCCTTGTTGTTTGGAGTTACCACAGAATCATAGAAAAGTTTGGGTTGGGATGTACCTTTAAAGGTCAGCTAGACCAACCCCCCTGCAACCCTCCAATGAGCAGGGACCTCTTCAACTAGATCAGGTTGCTCATAACTCTGTCCAACCTGACTTTGAATGTTTCCAGGGATGGGCCATTATAACCAGGCATTTAGCAACCAAGAGCAGAAACCTGAACATCCTTGGCCTGAAGGAGAGGGAGTAAGGATATAATGTGTCTTCTAAACAAAAACCAACCAGACACAAAACCCTACAAAAATTGGCAGTGCACAAACTAATGCATTAGCTGAAATTTATCTTAGCTGGTTTTACTAGACTGGTCTGTAGATCAACTCTTTGTCATTCTACTAAGAATGAGTGTGTGGGGGGAAAAGTCTTAATGGAAATTGGTTTTTCAGTTTTAGCACTTCTTAATATAATTTCATTGTAAAACTTTTTGGTGAAATAGGCTACAAACAACTGAGCCTGAAGCCTGTCTGTAACTTGCAGTTTCAATGGATAAAATACTTGATTTGGTGCTGCATGTAATCTTCAAGACTTGCACAGTCTAAAGCATTGGCATCTGTTTATAGAGTAGACTTGTTGATTTGTTGATTTCTCTTTCTTTTATTTTTTACTGGATATGCATAATAGTCGTTTAAAAACAGTGAAACAAAACTGAGGATAAAGTGCCCAAACACAAAGTGGTTTGTTTTTTTCAGCATGAATCTTCCATTGCCTTTCAATCTGTCACTTGTTAATTTTAAACAAGAATAAAACTACATCTTTGATTTCATTTTACTTTGTGAAATGCTACTAAACATAACATAAAGTACCATATTTTATCCTTAGAACACAGTTTTTAGTACAATTATGTTTTGTTCTTTTCCTTTATAGCTTGACACCTTTAGAAGTAATATTGATCTAGCTAAGGAGAGTGTGAATGATGAAGCAATTATAAACAACACATACAATCCTGAAGAAGAGAGTCCCCGATTTACAAAAAATAAACTGAGAGAGAAGACTTCAATTGCAGAGAAAATAAACAATGATGTTGTTAGTGGAGAAGAGAACAAGCAACCCAAGTCTAACAAGAAGCAAAAGAAATCACTGCTACAAGAACAATTTAATGAGGAGGAAAGTGTATATGAAGCTAAATTGGAGAGTTTTGAGAAAAAGATTCCTGATTTTCCAAAGAAGAAAACAAAGAGTAAATCACAAACAGATGTACCTCATCAAGAAGGTGATAGAAAGATTAAAAATTCCTTGACTGAAGTGGGAAATGTAACTGAATTAGAAGAGGAGGAAGAGCTAATTCGAGCCTATCAGCTCCATGTGGCTGAGGATGAGGCAAATGCAATTAAAAAGAAAATAAGAATGAAACTTAAAGAACAGATGTCCGAACTTACCTCCAGTGTTCAAAGCCATGAAGTTGTATTGAACAATGAAGTGGGCAAAAAGAAGAAAAAGAAGAAAGAAGTAGCAGTTTTAAGTGAAGCTGAAACAAGGTACCATGGTAAATTGTGTACTGTGTGTCTGTGAATCTGAAGTGAAATGTTTCCTTTTGTTTTAAAATGGGCAGAAGCTTTCTGATAAACTGTACATGTGGGATGAACTGGATGATTCTGTTATGAAAAAATATTACCAAATATTTTCTCAAAATGCTATCAAGATTAATATTTAACTCACAGATTCTGTTTAACTTTTTTAAAAAATACCCTTCCTTGCTATCTGGTGTTTATTTTCTGTGGAGCACACTTTCAAGTAACGTAAGATAATTCTGTGCATCTTTTTTTGGTGATGAGTGATGGCCCTGATCCAGAAAAAGACTTATTAGCTTGAATAGTTGTACAATTATCTGGAAATTAGGGGGAAGAGAAATGAAAAAGGCAAAACATTAATGTTGGGGTGTGTGTGTTGCATTTTGAAGATACATAGATGATGAGTTGCAGATCTAAAGAGGAAATTTTAAGCAGAATAATGGCCATGAGCAATTCTATCCATACATGTGGTAGAATACAATTGCTGACAACAATTTATTCTGTTGTAGTGCAATGTCCCTTTCTGAGCTCCAGCATCATCCAGAAGAAGATGGCAATGAAAATCAGTCATTGGAAAAACTAGTTGCTTCAGAAGGACAGAAGTTGGAGGAAAGCAGGGAGAAACAGAAACCTAAAGCAAAGAAGGTTAAAAAGAAAACCAAAAAAGGTTTGCCAAGAAAATGTTAGAACTGTGGGCTGCTTTGCTGCTTTAACCAAGTCCCTTCCCCTTCCCTTTTCTTTCTACAGAAATATATCACAGAAGTGATAGAGCCGTTGAGGTTACTTATGTTTCTTTAGTTACTTAATTGTATTTTCATTCTTCCAATTTTGAGACTAATTTTTAAGGGAGTTAATTTAATGTGTCAATCTAAAATCTTGAGAATTCATTTACTGTAAAGATTTTTTGACATTGATAAATAGTTAGAACGTGGTTGGGGTTTTTTTTAAAGCATGCTATAACATATAAATGCCACCTCTACAATGAATTATTAGATGCGCCTTCTAATTGTCTTTTTATTATTTTATAATTTTTATTTACTTTATGCTGTAAATAGTGTATCAGTATTGCTTTAACCTGATGTTCAATTCAAACATAAGTAATACTTTTTCATGCAGCACGTTGTCAAATTGAAGAATTTGTTTCCTCAAATGTTGTGGAGGGTAATATAAGAAATCAGTTTAAAATTGGAGATTACAGAAATTGATGAGGAGTAGGTCTTCTGATCACTATTAAATATGGTGGTCTTACCATAACTTGTAAATGAAGAAGTTCTCAAAACAGTGTTTCTGCTTATGTTTTTTAAGTTTTCCTTAAAAAAGCACAAATCAATCCTACCGTAGGCTGTAGTTCAGAGTAGGATATTGAACTGTGTGAGCTTGTCATTGTGACACAAAATAACCTCTGACAATCAAGAAGACGACCTCAGCTTTTAAATAATATTGTTTGTTAGTAGGTATAGATTGTATTAATTAATATAAATTCAAGTGTGTGCTCATACATGTTTAAAATGCTGCAAAAGTTATAATTTTCTTTTAACCTATTGCATAAAGGACATGTTAAATACTATTAGTTTGCTATTGATTGCAAAGACTGTACTGAGCATCTTTACTCCTTTAAACTGTCACTGGTGGAACATAGTAAGTTCTGTTTACTTTCTTCCTGTTTCTAGAAGAAAACACAGAAGTTGCTGCAGAAAATGAAGAGGAAATGAAGAATTCAGAAATTTCAACTCAGTCCAAACTTGGTTTTGATGATGATCTTGTGTTGGGAGTTTATATCCATCGATCCGATCGGCTTAAAACTGATGTCCTGGTATCTCATCCCATGGTTAAAATCCATGTTGTTGATCAGAGAAGTGGCCTATATGTTAAGAAGGATCACAGGTGACTTTTGATAAACTGGTTCTGTTATTAACGTTCACTATAAATACATAGATTCTTCCCTGGAAAATTAAATAGGAAAATAAAGAGCATGATGTCATAGATTAGTTTCTACATCTATGGTATAGATACAGTAATCTGCCTGTATGCCTACAGTAAATCTGAGTGTTCTCTGTCTTTTTGGCACTTCTCAATGTTCTGCACTGCTGTGTTGCTTTTGAGGTTGCCATATTTGCAGCAGAGTTTATTCTTTTCAGGGAAAATTTCCTAAATCCCTGAAATATGTAGCAGCAGCTGAGAGTAGAATAAGTAAGCAAGACTCTTGTAGCCATTTCCATTTTATAAAAGAATTAAAATCCTGAAATGAAGTTTAGTTCTTCATTTCTAATCATTTCAGTTATTTGCTTCCATTGTCATGATGCATAATTTTCCTGAAAAAAGGAATATATACATTGGGACTTGTCTTAAATTTTGAAATTTAGAATTTGTTTGAGTTGGTTTTTTTTAAGGCGCTATAACGACTGTAACTCTTTGGAAATTTCCAAACAGCAAGAGGAAAGTTTCATCTTATTATGAACAAGAAGAAATAGAGCACATTCTTCCTATTATGACACAACCGTATGACTTCAGACAGTCTAAATCAACAGTTCCAGAGTGGGAGGAGCAAGTCGTATTTAATGAACGTTTTAATTATTTTGTTGAAAATACTGAAGAAAGCCCTTGTGTAGTCCTGTTTTTTGAGGTAAATATTTTATATCAAATTAATGCTCGTTATGTTTGTTTCTTTAATAGTATATATTTGACTGATTCAGGTGTTTTATTTCAGTTATATTGGGTTAATAGCATAGCCTTAAGACACAGAATTAAGTGGAGATGGCAAGAAATGGTATTAGTGGTTGCAAAACATTTTTTTATAGCAATCTCTCCCTGTTTTGATAGTATTAAGGAAGACAAAGATTTCTTATTAAATTAACTATCAGTCTTCTGGGAAAGGCTGGTAAGATTGTTCCAGATCAGGAGGGAAGGTACCATGCAGAAAGGATATCATGTTTTCTGTTTTTACATTATTGAAATCTGAAAAGTAGCTGAAGTACTAGAAACTCAGAGATGGAGTTTGCCTGCTGGTCGCAACACCTCTTTTCCCTTGTGTCAATGAGTGAATTAGTGCTTTGTTTTCCATTAACGTTTTAGACACCTTCTCCTCTCTGATTCTTTACACAGTAACTACTCATTCATCCTCCAATATAATTATGTTTAAAGGTAAAATTGTAAGGTATATATTCAACATGATTTTAAGCTGAAGTATTTTAATATTTATAAAGAGTGGTTCTGTAGTATTAACCTGAAAATGGGAACCAAAGACAATAGATATTTTTTTCATTCCTTGTTTTTTTTGTATTTCAAATGGGTGGTATGTACAGTATGCAATATATATGTTTATGTTCTGGTGCTCACAATGGACACCTTTGTGGAGTTAAGAGTCCTTAGTTGCTTAACACAAAAGTAATTACATTTGGATGTAAAGATTCTTCATCAAAATCATGTTAGTGTCAAGACCAAAAGTATGACTATAGTGGAAGCAGGCTGTTTGACTTCAGCGACTTTGACTTCAGGGAGGTTGGACTAGATGATCTTTGAAGATCCCTTCCAACCCAAACCATTCTACGATTGATTCTGTGACATAAATGATAAAGCTGGGAAAGGAAAACTTACTTTTTGACTGCAGTTTTCCGGCCAGATTAACGTATGGTTGGGTTTAGCTGTCAGATTTGTGATCTATTTGACCTATGAACTATATAAGATTTAGGGAAATTAGACATTAACACATTAATTGAGATAGAAAGGAAGCAAGAATAATTTTTTAAAACCAGATTTGCATTTTTTTTCAAAGCAGGTCATACGTAGTCATCAGGTAAATGCATAAAGATCTGTTACTTCTAATTGTTTGCTTGTGTGGAAGAGATACTGGTTTGTAATTGCTTAAAACTGAAAGTTCCTTAATTTAGTGGATCATATTTAGAATATTTTCAACAGTGTTTTCTAATTATCATGAAATATATATTAATCAGAAATATACTTATGTTCCTACCAATACTTTCAGATCCTTGATTTGCTAAATATGGATGAAGTGAGAGCCAGCTCTGATGTACAAATTCAGGAACGTGGTTTCCGAAAGATTTGTTGGGCGTTTCTAAAGGTATTGTAAATATTTGAATGAAGAAATGAAATTTATAATTCTTTTTATTCAATTATCTAAAAGGCACAGAAAGTGGGAAAATATTTTTTAATATTTCCAGGTAACAGAGGTGGAAAAACAAATCCTTGCTTGCTTGGCCATGCTCTCCTTTCCCTCTTCCTTTGCTCCATAAAAGTCACAGTAACAAGCTTGTCAGTAGAGAATACATATTTTTCAGGAAAGTATAGAATGTGTATGAATAATTTTTGTTGTTGTTCATATAGCACAGAAGGAGGTTTTCTTTGAGAGTTTTTTGTGCTTTCATGAGGTTGTCTCTGCAAAGAAAATGACAAATCCACTAATTTGTGTACCTTGGCTATTCTGTAAGGTGAAAATTGAGTGTGCCAGAAGTTAATGGGCTGCAAGTTTAGGGAGAGAGAGACCATTGTATCATTCCATACAGAGCCTCTTCTCAGCTCTGCCAAAGATGAACCTGCTGGAATTGGAGGTCTGGTACCCCAGATTAACTGGTGGGAGCTGTGCATCCAGGCATTCAGTACAGCCTGTTCCTAAGCAAAGGGAAAGATGGCTTTCCAGCTCATAAATACAAACAAAATTGTGGCCTGTTCTTCATTCCTACTGTATTTATCTGCATTTCTCCTTTCATCTGGCTCAGATAAACAGTGGTCAGTGGCAGTGGCAGTAGGTGTGGCTTGTTCTTCAGTTCAAGAGAGAGAACTCTTATTTCTTCTGAAGCTGGAAAGGTTACTGCTTTGCTGTGTCTTCTGTTCTGAGTCAAAACCTTACCAATGGCCTTTGCTGCAGCGCTCAAAGGGGGCAGATTTGGAAGAGGCTTTTTAGGGATTGACAGTCCGTTGAGATTAATGTGATTCTACACTCATTTAAAAAAAATATTAAAAAAAGGGCACTGCAGAGGCGTTCCCACCTACAGGATGTTACTGTTGTGCATATAGAGCATGTTTTAAAACTAGGCTGCCATCTAGGTGTTAATTTTAGTGATTTGATCTGGGGCTGTTTAGTACATGCTTACTTCATTACCGTTTTTAGGGATAGTATATTTTCCCAATAGGAACTGGATTTCAGAGTCTACACTGTAGTTATTTGAGATATTAGAAATAATCAATAAGTTTTATTACTTCTATGTTCATATAACACATTTTTTCCTCTTCTTAAATCACCCTTCCAGCTTGTAGGTGCAAATGGAGTTCGAAACATCGATGGAAAACTCCGTCTGCAGTTGTATTACCCACCTCCAAGGACGAAGTCACATTCAGATGTTGTTGAGGTTTATGACTGGTGGGCAAAATGTCCCAGAAATCGTTACCCATCAACTTTATATGTAACCGTACGAGGCATAAAACTGCCAGATCATGTAAGTATATTAAAATTTGGGTGTGTTTTCCCATCTGCAACTTTGCATTTTTTACCACTGACTGTCAGAAAACTTTGAGGGTACTTTCTTGAAGTGATATTGCTTCTCATTAGGTGAAATGCCATTTTAAGTCACTGGATTCATGCAGGTGTGTAAATTCTCTAAGTGAGAGAAGATTTAAGTCACTTAACTCTGATTCCCTGCACCCTCAAGCTATAATTAGTCTTACTTTTTCTCAAATGAAAACTCTGTTAAAGAAAGGGTTACGTTGGTATGTGCTGAGGTGTGCATTCAAGATAATTACAGCATTTATTGTTCCACAATGTGAGTACAATATGTTTCTATTAGATAATTTTGCACCTATTTGCAGTTGTTGTAAATCTTTCTTCTGCTCTCTATTCATACAACTAAGGGTGATCTGTGGGCAGCCCGGTGAGATGTGGTCCAAACCCAAGCTGTTCATGAGTTCATATGTTTGGGGGACAATTTTCTAATCTGTGTACTAGAATGACATCTGCAGAACTCTTAGCTGCTGAAGTTGTTGGGAATTCTGTGTGCTTTGCTGGAGCAGTTGTGCTTCATCTTCCTGGAAGTGTTTTGAGCCCATCTTCTCCATGGTGTGACTATTTTACTGATACTTTTGGGTGCTGCCACTGGTTTGCAGCTGTCCCTGTGAAGTTCTCCATGAATTTCAGGTGGTGTGATGAATTTGCAGAGTCTTTCTGAGCTGTGCTTGACTTGGATCCATTGATTTCTGATGTTATTTCGTTCTTGTTCTGATAAATGCCAGATTTGCCAAGGCTAGGGTAGATCTCCAGATTAAAGCTGTGGCATGATGCAGTTTTCTACACATAGATTTCTGCTTCTGTTTAAGACCTGTTACAGATCCTGCCTTGTCTCCTGATTCTCCAGAAGGGCCCAGATCTCCCATACCTCCTGCATGGGCTAGGAGATATGAAAATAGATGTCTTGATTAAAACAGGGCATTGAAGTAGACGTCTGTGTTTGGGTGACCGATTTGAGCTCCTAAATTACTTTATTCTTGTATAGTAGGTGTCCAACCTCCCTTTTTAGTCACAAGAACCCAGACAGTTATTCAGACTGAGGTGGATACCTTTCAACTGTCCACCTGGAAGAAAACAGTAAATTTGCCTGGTATTAAGCTGAGTTTTTGAAGATTCTTGTTTTAGTGAAACCCATAAGAACTGCAGCTTCTGCTTAATGTGCCCTCAGCTTTCCCCTGGGTTCAAACTTGGTGTAACTTGTAGGTAAAGTTCAGTGAGTATACTTATAGAGGTTTGGGATGTAAATATGCTTTCCCCACAATTAAAATCACAAGTGTGGCCACTCCTTTTTTTTCTTTACAACTCTTGAACATGATTTGTTCAATACACAGGGCTGGTAATACCTTTTGGTACCACAAATGGATGTTTTTGCCAAAGCAGGATTTTGATTTGAAGGCAGTTGGTTAATGTCACTAGAGCTATTTGCGTGCTGAAATACTGTATCTTATACATCACCTTTACCAGGTAGAGTACTAATAATTGTCACTGACCTGGATAGTTAATAAAAACATACAAGTATGAATTATTTGAAAAATCTTTGATACCATCTGATTGACACACCTTTGAAGTTACTTCCAGACTTGCTCAGGTTACTTCAAATGAAATTTTTCCTGCACAGTTTTCATGTATTAAGCTTTTATCCAGTTTCTATTTTTCAGATGTAGAAATACATTTGAAAAGTACCTTCTAATCTTTTCAGGTTGCAGTTTTTGTTTTAAAAATGCTTCTTCCTGATACTTCTTTTTCTTTGCCTTAAGGTTGCTCCTTCATTCCGCTCTATGATAGCTGTTCAGCAGGAACAAAGTAGTGCGGCCCTGGGTGAGCCCCAAAGAGAGGGATCTAAAAAATCAAGTGAACCTGTTCCAGAGGAGAAGAAAGAGCCAATTAAATGGACAAGATTACCTGGACAGGTGAAGTATTTTTATTTGCTTCTTAAAGAAAAATTATTTAAGTATGTACTGTCTTTTTATAAGTTTATTTTTATGATATAAGTATTATGAGGCAAGTAGTTCATTAAAGCAAACTAAATAGTGTGCAAAATCCGAAACATAAAGAACTTTCAGAAATAGTAGAGGATGCTTAGCTTCTTACTAAATGTGGGTGATGTAACCTTTTTTTTTCCCCCTCAGAACAGTCAGGTACTTGTTTCTCTAGAATTCTCCAGGAATTTGAAAGAATAGGGCTATTCAGATATTGGAAGTAAGACAGGAAACCAGTTCTCAGATTTCAGCTTGATTGGAAATATATGTTCTTGTGGCTTTGTGTTTCTTTTTTTTTTTAATTCCCTCAGTTAAAGTTTTTTCTCTTTACAGTATAACAGAATTAGGAAGGAACTTTCATTGAAGAACCTTATTAAGGTTCTTACTGACTTCATCAGTAGCTCTATTTTTGTATCTTTAAATGTATATGAATCTGTTTACATTAGTTTTTCATTCATAAAGGGAAATGAGGTTTAAGTTAAATAATCACATAACTGCTCTGGCTGTTTTAATTACCCTTAAACTTTGAATTTTGTCCTGGAGAAAAAGCCCTTGGGTGAAAAAGAAATATTTTTGGAGAGAGGAAAGGGGACTGTAATACTTGGGCAGTTTTTTTTTTTTTTAAATGTTTCATCTCTAGTTATGTTTAAAAACAAATCAGTAATTGAACTAGAGATGGGAAATGCTGAAGGTGATTTGGCAGACCAAGGGTCTGAGTGAGTCTTCTGAGTTCACACTTCAATCACTGTTACAAAAAGTTGTGCTTAGACTCCTTAAACAAGCTGGATTTACAGTCAAACCATACAGCTTATATTATTGACAACAGTCATCACCAAGCACTTCTTAAGATTAAGGAAGCTATTTTCATTTTAAATTTTCTTAGGTGTTTAAAACTTGCTGGTTGTCTGTAATAATGGGGCAGAAATAAATATACAAACTAGATGTGGCCTAAGTTAACCAGCAGAACCGTTCGTTTGTAAGGTTGAATTTTTCTTCTGAAAGCAAATAGATTAATAGCTTTAAAAACTTAATGCATGACAGGAATTTAGAATGTGTTTCAGGCAGTGGGTGGTTAATATTTGTAATGGTGTTAATCCTAATTCTTACCTGAAAAGCCAGGTTTGCCGCATACCGAACAAGCACCTGTTTTCACTGCGAGGTGGGGATATGGGCTGTTTCTGCATTCGCTTCTCTCATGATGGCAAGACACTGGCAGCAGCCTGTGCAGGAAGGAATGGCTATCCCATTCTTTGTAAGTTAAATTTTATATTTTTTTTCTTATAACTCATTTGATTTGAAATTCAAGGTTAAAAAAAAAGTATTTTTAAATCACATTTTGTAAGTTGTACTATGCGTTAAAGAGCGTTGAGGAAAATGCTCTTTCATAGAATCATAGAATGGTCAGAGTTGGAAGGGACCTTAAAGATCATCAAGTTCCAACCCCCCTGCCATGGGCAGGGACACCTCTCCCTAGAGCAGGTTGCTCCAAGCCCCATCCAGCCTGGCCTTCAACACTTCCAGGGATGGGGCAGCCACAGCTTCTCTGGGCAACCTGTTCCAGTGTTCTTTCTGTGTTAATAGGGCTGGAACTGTTTTTTCACATATTATAGTGTATGTATAGTTTGATGCTATGGTACTATTTCAACACTAAATCAGTTTGCAAAAGGAACTTATTTTCTGAAAATAAGACTTTAAATGAAATAGCTTATCCAGCCACAACCACATGCTTTTAGTTTTAGTTTTTCTCATAACCTGTCGTGAAAGTAAGATACCTGGAATACCTGCATCTCCAGACTGGCTACTGGAAACTGCTGTCTTCTATGGTTCCAGTTCAGTTGGAAGTACAAATATTCCTTATTACTCAAATTTGAGGCTATTTCTTCACAGTAGCCTCAGTTCTTAAGAATTTTGAGATTCAGAAAGAACAGTATTTTAACAGTTTAAATGCAGCATACAGGAGGTCTAGATTCCCTTACTACGCAGTTCTAGAAAATTATCTCTGCTTTAATCTATTCCAAAGATTGGTTGTGTAGCTCTCAAAGTAGTATTAAAAAAATTAATAATAATCCTAGTCTAGTTCTAATAATTTAAAGCAAGTCGACTGTTTCTTAAGGGTTAAGACACTTGTGACATCTGTGAACCACTAGATGGAAGTATGTGCTTGTTGTCTGTGCATATCTAGAAACTGATCTTGTTCTCTGAAAAAGAGAAAATAAAGAAAAGAAGTTGGTTTATACTAGCAGAAACTCAGCCCGTGACACACGGTTAGGCTAAACTTTGCACTAATAATTGCTTATAATTGATTGTAATTACTTACAAAATTTTTATTTTTCCATTTAAACTTTGCTAGTGTATGAAATTCCTTCTGGACAGTTCCTGAGAGAATTTTATGGACACCTTAACATAGTGTATGACCTTTGTTGGTCAAAAGACAATCAATACCTTCTTACTGCATCCTCTGATGGCACTGTCAGGTCAGTATGATGATGATGTTCTAGCAGATAACATCAGAAGCACAAAAGAAAGTGGTCCAGTTTCACTTTTTACTTAAAAATGTGCTATAATATGTTAATTAAAGATTTAATTGCTGTCTGACTTACTCTGTAGTATTACAAAAATTATGCTTTGGCTGTGTTTACTATATTAGTTGCTAATATTTATGTATTTGAGACCAAAGTCTTTCTAAGCTTTCCAACTATAGTGTCTATATATACAGTGCAGCAAAAATAAAATAACCCAAAAACTTTCTTTCCAAAAGCCATTGAGACAGCTGAAATATTCCTTGGAGAAAATTGTCATATTCTGTATGCAATATTAAGTTTGAAAATTTGAACATCGGGCAGGGAGATTCAAGATTCAAGTTACATGTATAAATTGGCTGGACTGTATGTATATATGTCATTTGTTTGGACACATAGTTAAATAATTCAAGTTAATTTGCTGTAAATCTAATTTGATAATTATTTCTGAGACTGAAAGCATATGAGTTTTCCTCTGCAAAGCGTGCTTCAGTGCAGTGTTAATGGTAAAATACTAAACTGTTCAAGGTTTAAAAGCAGAACCCTCTAAACTGTAGAAAAACATGAAAGTGTGGTTGTGACACTATGCAATTTTATTATGAGCAACTTCATGGGTTTTCATAGGGCTTTTTTTTTTTTCCTTTAGCTCTTCAGATCCCTATCTCTTGTTTCTGTTATGCAACTCAGTAATGCTACAGGCAGTTGCATAATTAAAATGCCAGAAGAATTGTTAAATGATATATTGTATGTGTGGAACTGTTTTCTTTCTTTTTCTTTTTCTTTTTTTTTGCTGTTTATATGTAGGAATAAAAAGAATATTTAACACCTTAGCCCATGGTTTTGTTTCTCATTTGGAAGCAGATTAAATATATCTTTTTATAGAGAGGTAAATACCAACTTCAGTCACTGTGCTACCTATAAGAAGTCCCTCCTCTTCCTCAATTCTTGAATTTGTGGCAGCAAGTTGAAACTGTCGTGGTCATCCTCCTTTTCTGTCTCCTTTGCTGTATTTACTGACCGTTGCCTTAAGCTCTTTCCAAAGTCTCAGTGTAGGTGAGGAGTTTCTGCTTTTTCCCTTTCATATTGGGAGTGAAAGGATGAGGACCAAAAGGTGCCCCATCGCTTTAAAGTAATTCTGGGTTTATTACCTGGATCATGTCTCAGACTGTGTATTAAGGCAACTCGAAAGGAAATCTGAGAACTGATGCGAATCCTTTATATAGTGTTTGGTATGTTATCCTTGAGCCTTCCCAAGCTCTAGTCCCACATCATTTGCGAGCAACAAATGAACCTTTACGTTGTTAGAACAAAACCATTCTAAAAGATAGACTCCTTGTGACCTTTGCACATTAAGTTGCAGGTTAATCACTATGCACTAGGGGACTGCAATTTTGTAATGAACTCAGCTCAGACTAAGCTTTCAGTTCCTCAGTAGCCACCAGAAGTAGCTACCCCACCTGGAAGGGTGGCACTCAAACAATTACATTCCATGTGCTACCCACATGTATTTCATGATCTGGATATTGTTCCATTCCCTATGGACTCCTCTTTGGGCAAAGCTCAGTAATAAAATCATATTGAATCATAGAATCGTAGAACAGTTAGAGTTGGAAGGGACCTAAAGATCATCAAGTTCCAACCCCCCTGCCATGGGCAGGGACACCTCCCACCGGACCAGGTTGCTCCAAGCCCCATCCAGCCTGGTCNAAACCCAAAAAGCAAAACACTTCCTAAGAAAAAATCTGGTCTTGCAGCTATGGGTAGGAAGGATAGGAAATAGATGAATAGTAAGAACTGAATTTATGTGAAGAAAACATCCTTGAATCGTTGTGTGGTAGGTAATTATTCTTTTAAAACTTTCTGGGTTTTTATTTATATTTAGTGGTCCTAGATGTTCCTCTGTGGTTTGTTTTTTCTACCTTTTTTTTTCTACCTTAAAGGAGCAATACCCCAGAAGGTCTTTATAACTCCCGAAAGAAGGAAACAGATACGTTCTGTGGAATAGTTTAGGTGTATTTTGAAATGTGCAAAATATCCATTAAGGGAGCAATTAGTCATGAATTTCCTTTGAAGATGGAGTACTATGTAAAGTGGTAAATGTATCTTAATATGGTACTTTCTAACAAGAATTAAGGGATTAAATATAGGTGGAACAAAGTGGTAGGATAAACAGGTGGTGTTAAGTGTTTCCAGGCGTTTGCCTCTAAAACCACTAGCTCAAAACACAGCGTCAGTTATACCTGTGGATGGGATTGCTTTATCCAGTAGATTTCCTAACCTCTTTTTCTTTTAGAATGTGGAAAATAGAAATGCAGGCAGCGTCTGCAGTGAAAGTTTTCCCTCATCCTTCATTTGTTTACACTGCAAAGTACCACCCAGTTGCTGACTCCTTGGTTGTGACGGGGTGTTACGACTCGGTGATTAGAATCTGGAATGCAAACGTGAAAGAAATTCATGGGCAGCTGCTACGGGAGCTCGATGGTCACAAAAGTTTCATCAACACACTTTGTTTTGATGCAGAAGGTACGTATTTAGTGTTACTTTTTCAGAAGTCCTCACTTGAAGATGATCAGGAGTGTTACTAGTTTGCTTTATTTCATAGAGATGATGTGAAACGCCATAACAGAATAGTTTTAGCTGTGATTGCAATTAATGTGTTAGTGTGATGCCTTATTTGGATGAATACAAAGGGACACATAATCTCTGATAAGAATTCAGAGTAATCAGAGAAGGTAAGGGTAATGATCAGGCAGTGGTGACTGCAAATTCTGGTTGTAGTTTAGTTTCCACTACCCCTATAACTAGCTATTTTTGGTTAGCTAAGGTTTTGTAGACATTGCAGCAAGAAATAGCAAAATATAAAGCACAGATGCTACTGCTCAGAGGAGAAAATTGGATCAGGATGCAAGAGAAAAGCCTAGCAGTTAGTGTAAAGAAGTAAGTTGGAAAAAATACAGGTTTGGCTGATTTTGTACCAACTTGAAAGCAGAAGCAGAAAATCTGAAACCAGCTTCTAGAGAACTCTCAGAACAGAACTTCAGGATAGGAGGTTAGCAAAGACAGCTCCACCATATCGTCATTCAAAGTTATCAACTTGATATGAAGATAATGAGATAGCAGTAGTTTGTGAAAAACTTTAATGCATGACTGAAGAAGTGGGAAGGTGATGAGCTGCTTCAACATTGGCAGAGAATGTGGAAAAATGAGAGAAGGACAGATTTGACCGTTGTGGAGGGTGGTAACTGGTAGATTAACAGCTGAAAGTGAGTGCTAGAGCTGTTCTGACATGAACAAGTGGAGGGTGGGAAGAACCAAAGATGGGTGAATGAATAAGATACTTGGAAGTGTTTGACTTTTTCTGGTATTTAGTGACATCATTAGTAACAAGGTGATTCCTCTTTAGAGGTATTCATAAGAGTAGGTACTATGAGGAGGAAAGAGTTGCATTTTTTTAAAGAATAACTATTTGTGCTTAATTTAAGAAATGCTGGAAAAGTGTATTTGGTCTTGTTTAAGATGCTGTCAGTGAATGTGTGGGTAACCATTAGCCAATCACATGAAGCTCATTGAGCCAAACACACTCAATTTTTTGCTGGTTCTAGTATATAAGTAAAAATGAAAAAAAAAAAAGAATGAAAGTCATATACTGGGGTGCTGCATATTCTTTTATGTGTTGAATCCAAATCTATGGTATCAGTTTATGTTGTGTAGTATGAGCAAAAGAGGGGCAAGAATTGGTGTTTGCCTGTTCACAAAAGTTAATAGATAAAAAAAGTTGTTTCTTGTTCATACATCCTTCTCTGTATTTGTTCTTTTGTATGGCATTCTTCTACTTATAAGTCCTTATCATTTCCCAGGTCTCCACATGTTCTCTGGAGATAGCTCAGGACTGATAATAGTTTGGGATACATCTGTCAAAGGAAGTTCTCAACACCTGTTTCAGCACTGGAGGGTTAATAAGGTATCCAGGTTTCTTAAGCTAGCATTGTCATTTTGATGTGAACTGTCCCAAATCTATGGGATTTTAATACAAAATTTGTTATATGTTAACTTTTATTTAACTGAAATGGTGGATTTCCTTTAAATGACACTGCTAAAGAGCTGCTAAAACATGTTGTGATTCACTGAGGTAAATTTTTCTAATAGTTTTGCATCTTTAATTTTTTTTAATATATATATATAAAACATGAAAATGCTTAAGGTTTAATAGTGTTGA
Source organism: Thinocorus orbignyianus (assembly GCA_013400375.1). Taxonomy (NCBI): domain Eukaryota; kingdom Metazoa; phylum Chordata; class Aves; order Ciconiiformes; family Thinocoridae; genus Thinocorus; species Thinocorus orbignyianus. The sequence goes on from VXBW01007856.1 coordinate 279,444, forward strand.
ATTAACAGATAAATGCTAATGCATTGGCTTTGTTCCTCTAGAGACAACAAAATAGATCAGAGGCTTTACTTTTGCTCACACTTTAGAGGCCTAGTGTTCAGTCAGTATTTTGGTCATGAGCTGCACTTTGGAAGTTGAGAGTCACAGTAGGACCCACGCTGTGGTAGTGAGAAGCTGATTGCTTGGCATGTAATGCCTTAATATAGGAACAACCTTTTTCCTTAATCAAACAGAATGAAGCAGGCAGAAAAAAAAAAAAAAGGAAAAAAAAAAGGATAATGCAAGAAAAAAATTAATAATAATGTGTAAAAACATGAGTTTTGAACAAAGTTGTTTGGTTGGGGTTTTTTTACTTTATTTTCCTTCTTTCTGTAGGAAATAAAAGAAAATGATCTCAAAGGAACCCCAATAAATCATTTGGAGGTTCATCCAAATGGAAGGCGTTTATTAATCCACGCCAAAGACAGTACCCTGAGAATCATGGATCTTAGAATGTAAGTAGATTTATTATTTTTTTGGTGACCAGTGCGTATTTCCTTTTTGTTTTAAATTTTAACTGGTGAAATAAAGTGCCATGGAACTATTGAATGTATAGTTGTGGAGGAGAAGGATGTCCTAATAATCAAGGATAGCAATACTGGGGTTAGGAAATTGTTTCAAAACGCTGCTGCATTACAGACTTTTTGTGTGATATTGGGTAAGTCTTTTAGAATACAATATCCAAAATAACTAGATTATTTGGGAGCTCAAGTAGGCATGACGGAGAAGACACGAGTCTCCTAAAGACTGAATTCACTTCTAAAATGCAGTCTGGGCATGAAAATAACTTTGAAATAATAATGTTTATTTTTGTGTTGGTTTCTTATTGTTAAGACTCTGGGAAGAGTATTTTGATGATAAAATGAAATGAAGATTGACATTAATACGCAATTCTGTAGGTATTATGGTATAATAAGCAGGCAGTGAGATATTTTTAAGTTAGTTTTATATTATATTCTCATTTTTAATAGTTGTGAACATGATTCTTTAATAATAAACTGTAATAATAAAGAAGGCAATGACAGAATCACTTGAGTTGCTGAGGCTGGAGAGTGTCCAATTCAACCCCAGTAATCAAAGCGTGAGAGATGGTATGCAGGGCTTTATCCAGTTGGGTTTTGAATATCTCAAAGGATAGAGAGTCTACAGCTTCTGTGAGCAACATGTTGCAGCGTTCCTTTGCCCTCAAAGTGAAGGAAATTTATTCTTAATTTTAGATAGAATTTCCTATATTTCAATTTGTGTCCACTCCCTCTTGTTCTTTCTCTGGGAGGAATTGAGAAGAGTGTCACTCCTATGAGTTTCACAGATTGATAAGATGCACCTGAACGTTCTCTTCTGGAAAGTCACATTAAAGATAATCAATCGTCTTTCTAAATAATTGTCCCGAATCTCATGGGCTCCATTCCTTGCCTCACCATGGAAAAATCAAAGGTCCCTGGTGTTCTACATGAAGCTACTTGGGGGAAATACCTCTTTATGCTCTCATAGCATGAGAAACTTATTTTACTACGTATGTATACTCTCTGAGGGAATCTCTCTTCAATAATATATTGATATTCTTGATGATAATATAAGACTTTCCAGTCTTACAGTGCTCTCTTCATCTTCTCCTGTAAATGAGAAATTATAATGGAATACTAGAAGGGTAAGCTGTCCCCTTAACTGAAACCTGAAATCTGTGTATAATAGGGGGAACCTGTAATTTTTGAGGCAGATAGTGTATTTCTATCATTACCATTCCTAAAAAGTGCAGAGTTGTAATTTGAGAGAGAAAAATGGACGCACATATTAATTTCTAAGGGTTAATATGGTTTGCCATTTCACAATAATTAAGCCAGCTTATCTGTAGGGACACACCATCTCCTCCTGTGTCCCACACCTTTGGCCATGTATTCCTAGCATTTCCTTCTTACCAGCTCTGGAGATCTTTTGATGTGGGGCAAGTCAGATCGGTGAACTGATCCGACTGAAAATCGGCCTACAAATACAAATGATTAATTTTCATTTTAATCAACTATCTGATCTAGCTCATCTGATAGCTGCCCAAACACTAGAGAAGAAATGAGGGAGAGCCTGGGAAAACAAGGGTGGAGAGGACAGTGGCAGGACTGCTGCTTTGACCACAGCCCACAGTTCCATTGGCTTAAATCTGTCGATAAACCACAAGGTCAGATACCCAGCAGTGATAATTTTACACGTCAGCATTAACTGTTCATTCTCTGCATGAGAAAAGAGGGGGTGGAGGTCACAGATCAACACAATTCACTTTGATTGACACCTGGTTGTTCTTAACTTTCTTCTTTCGACTCCCTTTTTTTGATCTTTTTGGATAATGCTGTTGTCCTGTCACTCAGGTATGTGATCAGGGATTTGGTTTTGCTTCAGAGCTCTCCTTAGGGTTTCGTATGCAGGATGGTTTTACATCTTGCAGAGCTCTTCTACATGACATCTCAAAGATACTATCAGTCTTATTCACGCAGCTCAAACTCTTACTGGGGCTATTATGGTCTTGCACTGTGGTCATTTTCTTTTACTTGATGCCTACAAACTGATGGTAGTTCATTAGTAGGTCGTTATTACTGTTCTGATCAGTGGTGTTTAACTGAAAAAAAGATGAGGATACCTCAGTAGCACAATGATATTATAATTAATGTTAATAGTACATCAACATCAATGTCTGTCTGAAATTTGTTGATTCTACTGTTGGTTTTCTATCCCAAGAGACATCAGTCTGAAAAGCTACGGAGAGTTGTTGGATAAATTTAAGCACTACTGGGATGTAATCAAGCTCAGGATGCATAATGAAAACTTTTTTGGTAGAGTTTGGAGTACCGGTGCCAATTTTCTGACTTTTTGCCAAGCCCAGGGTCAAGAAAATGCAAATTGCTACATCTATATCCATTCTTTAGATGTGAGCATTTCTATTTTCTGCTGAGAGGCAAGGATGTACACTTCCCTCTATGATTTCAGGTGCATGGTGAAAGGCAGGAAAAAGAAAGGGCTGCACTCTGCAAAGAGTGGGTGCGAGCATTCCTGCTTGGGATGCAGGGTGTATTTTTCTGAGGAATAGAGAGGACAAATAAAAAGTTAGATTTTTCTATTTGGAAAGTGTCTGTTACACTTGCAAACTACTCTTTATCTTTAGCTTGGCTACGAAGAAATTCATAGGGACTACAAATTACAGAGAAAAGATTCACAGCACCTTAACACCGTGTGGCACCTTCCTGTTTTCTGGAAGTGAAGATGGAAAAGCTTATGTTTGGAATCCAGAAACAGGTAACTCATTATTTTATGGTCTTAAGCCATGTTGTTGAGACTGAGGAGGGAAGGAGATTTGGTAAACTTTATTGAAACACTTCTGTTGGGGAAAAAAATTCAGTAAGATATTCTTGAATCTTGAGGCCTTATCTTTTATTATTGACCTCTAAGATTTAATTCTCTAGAGGAAATTAATAGGCAGAGGTAGCATTTGTAATATCCAGAAGGGATGGAGCACCCTAAGTTGAGCTTTAGTCAAATCAGTCTTTCTGTTATGTTTTTTGGATTTGGGAATTAGGCTTTTGTTGAGAAGCCACTTCATCTGTTTCCCAAGGGTAATCAGAGACTCTGAATATTTTTGGCCTTTGGAATATAAGGTTTCTTCATGAGTTATTCCCCAAACTGAGTAGTTTCAAAGTAGCTACCAAAATCTTTCTGGAAAAGTATTAAGCAAATGTAAGATGATGACTTTCTCATCTTTGTTGTACAGTGAGGTGAAAGGGACAAAAATAACAGTACAAGGTAGAAGAACATGCTTTTTTAGTTTTGATGATGTTTTGTTTTGTGTCCTATTATGATCTAAACAAATTTTTTGAAGGAAGACATAAATATTTTAAAACTGGCAGCTAACCAGCATTTCTGTTCTGAATATCTTTCTACATTTCTAACTGTATTAGCTTACACCCATGCTGCTACATAATTTGTCTGAAAACTTTAAAAAGACTAAAAGTGAAAGGAGGGAGAAAATTTGTTAGTAGTATGTTTTCACCAAGCTTTGACTCTTGTTTTCATACTGCACTTGCATTCATAAGCTGAAGAGCTAATTTTATTTACCTTTTTTTTTTTTCTCCTTTCTAATTTTGTGTTCAACTTTCACTGCTGCTTGTCAGTATTAGATAATTGAAATCCACAACCCAAGATAGCGATCGCTGGCAAAATGCAAGCACAAACAAATCCTGTGGAAGGCCACCTCTCCAGAACTTGCTTATCAGAACACAAGAATTCAGCTCACCTGGTGCATCCTCTGGGGTTTCCTGCAGCTGTTGCAACAGCACTAACTTTTCTGACTTACTCAGTAACTTAAAAACATGCAGTATTCTTCGTCTCACACCAAATACTACTTTTCAGTAAGGAAATGGACTGAAAAAATGCTTATTTATAGGGGCAGTCACTGCACATAATAATACACACTTTAACCAACTGTTATTTTTCTGTATTAAATGTTTTCCCATGGTATTAATAAACATATTTTGCCTCTGTAGGAGATCAGGTGGCCATATATTCCGACCTCTCCTTTACATCTCCTCTTCGTGATGTTGCCTTTCATCCACATGAGCACATGGTGTCATTTTGTGCCTTTGGTCAAAACCAGCCAATACTTGTGTACATTTATGATTATAAAGGTACAGTACAAATTTTCTCAGTACACACCTGTAAATATTTTATTTTTAGGAGTGATTTGCTTGTGTTTGAACTCCTTTTGAAGGATAAAGCAAGAAGTCATTCGATGATAATACATATCTTTTATCCTGACAGATATCAAAACCCAACTGGACATGACCCTGAGCAGCCTGCTCTAGGTGTCCCTTGTAAGCTCAAGTTTAAATGTGTCTTTACATGTCATCCTGTGTGATTCTTACACCACTTTATCATATACAAGCACCATCCTTTGGAGGCTTTCCTGATGCTGTGTTTTTGTGGTTAGCTTTAGCCTCGTCATTGCTTCAATTAAGGACATTATGCAAAATTTATTGCATAATTCTTATTAAAATTATCTACTTGTCTAGATGCAACAGGACATCTGAAATCATGTAACATAATAATAATAATCTGTAACAGATTATGTTTGCAGTGAACATAGTTTTATACAGTTAATCTTGTCTTTATACATTTGCTTTTTAAATGCCACGTACTAATGAGATTACTCATATCAAATCTCACAGTTCAGGTTATTTGTTGAACTGGCTGACTTTTACAGGAAAATAAAGTGGAAGGACTTTACAATAAATATGCAGTACTAAATTTCAACCCAGTAAGATATCTCCATTCTAGAGAGTGATGGAAATTTTCTTGGGTGAAGGATTTCTTTAAAGTTTTTTGACTATTCAGCAGACAGCGAGTCTTTAAAAAACTAATAGGGTGGCTTAATATATGTATCTGTGTGTTTGTATTTAGAGATCACACAGATATCACACTGGTAGTTACTTGTATCATCTGACTGCTTTAACTAAGTCACTGATGACAGTAAGATTTTGCATAGATTGTGGTCTTCTGTACATTGTCTGCTACTAACGTTTTGTTCCTTTTTTGGTTAAAAGCACACACTTTGCTTTCAGAAGATAGTCTTACTGCCTTAGTGTTGAAAGAGTTAATCATATAGCAATACTCATTTTAGTCACTGACACTCTTTTTAAGACTCCAGCAGTGTGTGTTTTACGTACACCAACATTTATATGAATATCCAGGACAAAACTGGTCATGAAGAATTCTTTTAACCTTTGTTGACTTGAGGAAAAAATTGCAAAAGTCAAACAATTTGTTTAAATGACAATAAGCACAACTTTCATCAAAAGTATCCTATTCTAGAGTAGACTACCTCCTAAGAATGCCTCCTCTACCTGTATATGTGTCTAGAAACTTCTGAAGTTCTACTAAAGTATAAGAAATTGACTTGAACTAGGCTGGAAAATGTAATTTCCAGTTTTTTCCCTATAGGACTATTAGTGCAGATTCTGATGATGCTTGAAGACACATCTGGCAAAATGACACTGATCATTCAATTTTATTTTTTATTCCCCATGGCAACATAAGGCTTCACCTGACTCATTGATATTGGTTCTTTCTACAGTTGCACAACAGGAAGCCGAACTGGTAAAAGATCTCAGCTTATCACTTCCCACAGCTGCACCAAGAGGGCCCCAGTTCTTGAGCAGTTTTTCTGAAATTCCTGCACAAAAAACTTCAGCCATGTCTCTGGCAGATCAGTTTGTCAGTGTCGCAAGAGCATCGATGAGAATGCAGAAGGTGAAACAAAAACTTGATTCTGTTATGGTAAGTCAAATTTAATTCCCAGAACTATGCAGTCTTCTCAGCATATTTAAGAAGGGTTGGTAGCAATGAGGAACAGGAGACACCAAAGCAGAGGAGAAAATGCAAAGGAAAACATGTCAGGAGGCACAAGTGGAAATACAGGAGGAGGGACAAAGAAAACACAGAAGGAGGCAAAAAGGTGATGAAGACACAAAGTGATGCAGAAATGGAGCTACAGGGGGAGATAATGGAGTAGGCATGAAGGGAAAGGTAGGAGGAGATGTGTGAGGATACACAAAAGAAAACACAGGAGAAGGTAGGACTGCAACTCATGTAGGAATCCGTGCTGGGCAGGTACAATCCCAAACTTTTTGACAGATGGAGGACCTACACTAAAACAGCTGAAAGCAGTTAAAACCAAGGAAAAACAAAAAGAGCAGGGCACTGTGTGCTAACTCCACTCTCTTGCACCACCCATGGCCTTACCAAAGGCACTGAGTGTAATGTAACTGCAAAAGCAAGGAGGCTGGGGACTAGGAAGGAGGAGAGAGGTGTCTGGAACAAAGTTGAGACAAAGAAAGAGGGAGGAATAGCATTTTCTTGGAGTGTTTTACTATTTTTCTTGTTTTTCAGTGCCTGAATCAGTACTTAAAGCTTTTATAATTAGCAATAAATTTAGTTAAGTGGGATTCCCCACAGTCCTTTGCTTTCTGGACTGTGATTTCCCAGTGGCCTCATGTAAAGAAGCAAGCCATGTTTCTGTTTTCAGCTTGTTTTGTTCCTCCTCATCTACAAGTGAGCCCCGGTGCCTTCAAGTTGTTTATCCGTCAGAGAGGGGCACCATATTGAGAGAATGGAGCATGTAACCTTGTGTTTGGAAAGACATTCCAGAAGAATATTTTTTTAACTCTTCTGGATGCCTTAACATCTGAGGAAGAAGGCAGTGATAATGAATTTGTGGGAGTTAATCACTGCAGCTGTTTAGTCCCTGGTTAGCCAGGGATTATTAGTTGTTGGAGGCAAATCTGGTTTAGCGGACCCATATAGTGGTTCCATGGAACCTTGTAGCTGGGTGAAATAGATAGGCCTACAACTGTGTCTGAGAGAAGAAATTTCAGCTGCTGGAATTTTGTAACCCTAGACTCCCAATGCTCAATAACCAGTTTAGGGTGAGTAAATCCACTGGGAGCAGAGTCCTGATCAAGGCTTTGGACAGCATCCTCCAAACCCTCTGCCCATGGAGAGATGTCAGAAGGATCATCTGAGTCTTCTCACTGTGTGGGTTCCCGATGAGTAGAGGATGGCATTTGAAAGAGTCCTCATCATCTGATGTCGGTCACAGAGCAGTGGTTGATGCTTGTTAAAACTCAGAGTGCTTCCTTGCAGGGCTTTATGAACCACTGAGATATTGGGAGGAGATTTCTTTTTGTTGAAAGGATCTTGGTACTTATCTTTGAAGTGATCCAACATGGGGCTCAGGGTGACAGTGATACCTCCTTTCCAAGCAGGGCTAGGATCATTACTCATGTGTGGGTATGGTATTGCCTTCCTGCATTATCAAGAGGCTCCAGATGGTCCCAGCAATGTAATAACACTGAAACTTAAAATTTCTGCTAACTTTTAATTGGGGAATTACAGCTTTGGATGCATTTACAGGTGCACAAGTCTCTCTTTCTTGTCAGAAGTGCATGTGTGTAAGTGCAGGCTTTGCTGGTAAGCTTATTGAAATGCATATGAGAATGTAGGTGTTATCTTGTATGTATTTGCCAGGGAAGAATAAAAAGGAACTGGAAACTACATGGGCTCTTTAGGGGGTCTTTTGGTGATGTTTGCATGCCGGTGCCTTGTCACAGATACATAGATGTTAGCATGTTGGGATACGTGTGTTGGCAGCAAACCTTGTAGACACTAAACGTGGCCTGAGGTCACACCTGGGGTTGTGTTTTATGAGACAAAGGTGCTGGAACCTCCAAACAGCAGATCTGCCAGCACCCAGGGGTCTTTGGGTTCAGTGTGTGTGAACTTACCCAGCAGTGTCTAGAGGATATAACATTAACCCGTAAGTGCAAGGTTTGGAGGTCTGCAACTCAGATATATGGTTTGAAAATATGATGTGAACACATTAAAATTTGGTTTAAACTAGATAGAAATAGATAATATTTTGATCTTGTATCACCTTGGTTTTTTTTGTGTTGTGACCAGAGCCTCCTTTCCAGCTCCCTTTAGAACCATTGTTGTTTTCTTTTGTCTTATTTTTCATCTCTACTACCTAAACAGGAATGGAAGAGGGAAGATTTAGATTAGATATTAGGAAGAAGTTCTTTACTGTGAGGGTGGTGAGGCACTGGAACAGGTTGCCCAGGGAAGTTGTTGATGCCCCATCCCTGGAAGTGTTTAAGGCCAGGCTGGATGGGGCTTGGAGCAACCTGCTCTAGGGAGAGGTGTCCCTGCCCGTGGCAGGGGGGTTGGAACTTGATGACCTCTAATGTCCCTTCCAACTCTAACCATTCTATGACTCTATGATTCGATGATTCTAAATGATTGATAGAGGAAGTTTCTTTTTCTGCAATATTACTCTTCCTGTTATCCCAGAAAAATGTGTAATTAGAACCAAGAGTTGAATATTGGGCTAAAGCTTTTGTAATTCACAAAAGCTAGGACATTTTGTTACAAAAGGTGAAGATAAATTTCTCTATGAAACCAGAATGCAGAATTGGCTTCTTTACCACTAGAGAAATTACAGTACAGTGGATCTTGGCAGCAATTTTTATTTATCTCTGCCTCAAGGAACTAATGCTAATGTATGTTTCTGTTCACAGAAGTTTTTGATAGGGAAACACTTAACCCATCTCTAGTCACTGAAAGAACTTAAAAGTGCTTTTCATTCAGTGTTGTTATTTATGTATTTAAAATTTTGCTTCTATCTAGCAATCAAAGTGCCTTTTTGTAACTTGGCGTAACAGAGGGGTAATATATGTCATGTAGATGTGGGGAGAAGAGCTTCTTTTAAATATACATATATATATATATACACAGAAGTATAATATCCTAGCTCTGAAATTGTGATTTTCAGATGTCAAAGCTTTCATGCTATAATTTGAAGGAGAAAAAACACCTTTGTAACTCTTAAAAGGACAGCATCTCCATAGTATTTATCCTGGAATCAATGCATTGGCTGCCTCTCCCCTTAATATCACAGAATCTTCATTGTTGGAAAGGACCTCTGAGATCATCAAGTCCAACCATACACACACAAAACCCCCCTACAATCTCAGCCACTAGAGCATGCCCTGAAGTGCCACATCTACACATTTTTGAAATGCTTCCAGGGATCTCCCTGGACAGGTTGTTCCAGTGCCTGGCCACTCTTTCAGTAAAGTAATTCTTTCTAGTATCTAATCTGAACCTCCCCTGCCACAATTTCAGACCATTTCCTCTGGTCCTGGAGAAGAAGCCAACACCCACTTCTCTACACCGTCCTTTCAGGTAGTTGTAGAGGGCAATGAGGTCTTCCCTCAGCCTCCTCTTCTCCAAACAAGACATGCCCAGTTTCCTCAGCCTCTTTTCCAGTCTTTACTTTGCGTTGTAATTCTGGAAAATGTTATTCAAAGGTTATTAAGGTGGTTATCAAAATTCTGATTAGACAAGTAGACTGTGGAAGTATTCTTTCCTGTATACAGAACTACTTACAACTGTTTTAAATATTTTTTTGTTCTTGGAATATATTTATTACTCTGCCAGAATTCATTAAGGGAGTAGGTACTGTGAGAGAATCCAGAAACTTATACCTCGAATTGCATCAAATGTACTGAACTTTCATCATTAAACTTTATGACTATAAAGTACAGTCTTATATGATGCTTTGGTATAGTACACATAAATACTGTGCTGTCTAGTCCTCCCAGACAGTCTCATTTTAGAATTTAGGTGAGATGCAAAATACATCATGTGTGAAAGCAGAACAGAATTTACTGCCTTTCAGAAAAAACTCTCAACCCTTTTAGTGCATAAACACGATACTGATGCTATCTAAGGCATCAAGTGGAAAAGCTGGAAACTTGTCCTTTTGTCTGCAAAAAAGACCTAGAGACAGAGTTGGATGCCAAAGTGGTGTCTATGTTTGATGTTACTCTTGTCCATCTTGTAAGAATCTGTTCTCCAGACCATCTTGTTTTTTGGTAGATTCTAAAATATGATGCTTGGCTTCTGGGTTTTGGTGCAGATCATAGAATCACAGAATGGTTGGAGTTGGAAGGGACCTTATAAAGATCATCCAGTTCCAACCCCCCTACCATGGGCAGGGACACCTCCCACCAGAGCAGGTTGCTCCAAGCCCCATCCAGCCTGGCCTTGAACCCCTCCAGGGATGGGGCATCCAGGCTGGGAAAAGAAGAGTCCTGTAGTAACTTATTACAACTTCTACTTGAAGGTGGAAGTTCAGTTTAGTTAATTAATTATATTAGTGGAGAACCTGATCCTGTAAAGTAGATCATCTTTTTTCTGATGACCTGTGCGATACATTCCACTGGAGTGAATTTTTTTTTCCCTTTTAAATTAAGTAGGGAATTGAATTGTGCTGTATAGTTTTTCTTGTTCCTCTTCAGAATGCTAGGAAATGCTTTTCTTGCTCTAGGAATTTATTTTGTGATTATTACTTTAAACATAGCTACTCCCAGGCTCAGGTCTTGTAAAGATGTATTTTATAAGCCATGGTAGAACCCCTTTTGGATCTGAAATCCTAAAACCCTGTGCATTTCATTTACTGGATACAAAATTTTCTTATAAACATTTTTTTCTGTTTGCCAAGCAGATGCTGTTCGATCATTGGTATTTAATAAAGTGCTTGTTGATAGGAAATGGCTGAAGTACTACTAGAAACTTTATATAGGTAGAATATTTAATAGCATGTGAAATTTTTGCCAGAATTTTACTTTGTGTGTCTTTAAGAAGTAGTTATAAATAAAGTTTTGTAATTTGTAATGAATTTTCCTTGTCAAGTCATTAAATTTGCCAGTTTTAATTAAGTTGCCTGTGTTAGAAGAAGTTGAACAAATAGCTGTTTTTTTTAATGTGGTTGATTGATTTGGTTATTTCCCCCATCTGTGAAAATCTTACAAAGCAGCTCAGATCCTTCAAATCCAATATTTTCCTTTGTTAGAATATTCTCTTTTTCTAAAACATTCCTCATTTTTAGAAAAAATCAGATGAATTTTGAAACAACACACTCAAAATAGATGCAAAAGAAAGAAAACTGTTGTATTTTCTAGATGAAGGAACTTTGGCACAGATGTGACATGAGTAGTTTCATGCACACCATCCTCGTATTGATCTGTATGGATTTACAACAATTAATTACTCAGCAGTAATTGCTCATCTTCCTACACTTAGCCAGTAAATGGGTAAAATGTCTTGCTTTTGCTATTAAGTAAAGGTCATTGTCTGGATAGTTACCTAAGGGATAGTTAGAGTATTATAAATCTGCCTTCTCACTTGGCAACGATGGAGCCTGAGCCTCCTCCAGAGTAAGATCTCATATCAGAGCTCTGAGAGGCAGCTAATGCAGAGCATAAAGAATCTGAAATGGCTCTTTATGATAAGATTGTGCTTTCAAATATCTGCTCATGGGAATATTTACCGAACACCTTGAATACATAATGTAGTTTCATTGAGGAGTTTTTCCTCTCTCCAAGCTTCTGTTTAGTATTAGCAGTAGATGGAAGGAGCTTCGATTCTTTCACACTGAAAGGGTTATCAAGCACTGGAATGGGCTGCCCAGGGAGGCGGTTGAGGCACCATCCCTGGAGGTGTTCAAAAGCTGGGTTGCCATAGTGCTCAGTGACATGGTTTAGTGATGAGATTTTTTATCAGAGTTAGGTTGATGGTTGGACTAGATGATCTGAAAGGTCCCTTCCAACCTAGACAATTCTATGATTCTATCAGTAGACAATGGCTATATCTGAACTGTAGGATCAAGGACCTCCTTCTAGCTCCAGTTTTCATATCTATGCCCTGGGTACTTCTGGGCTTCTCTGCGGTAAAAGAATGGAGCACCCAAGTTAGGAGGGAACTGTATTGCCGTCTAGATGAGCTCCTGATCTGGTTAATCAGTAAGAGGGCTGTAGGGAGGATCAGGGGAACACACGTGCTTCAGACAATCCAATTACATATGTTCCATTTTTGCCTATGTGTAATGGGATAATATCTAATTTTAGCTGTCTTTGATTTTCTCATTTATTCTAGAAGTTAAAAGCCTAACACATTGGTCTCTAAGTGATTACTGTACATCTACTGCAACAGAATCCCAACCTTCATTGGAGTCCTCTTAACACTATCATCATAGAAATGATTGGTATTTTATGTAGACGTGAACTTGATTCAAACTTACATTGCCAGTTAAAAAGCTGTAGTACTGCACTCCTACATTGAAGTATTATTGCCTACATATTTCCTTAGCATTGAGAAAAACAGCATAATTTGTGTTTTGTTTCTATTTCAAATTCGATTGTCAACTTTTAAATTCTTCAGAATTGTGGCTTAATAATGTTTTTAAACTGTTTTTAAAAGCAATGTCCTAGAGGCCTGAAGTTTCCAAAGGGAAACCTAAAACTAAAAGAATGAGAAGCAGAATAGAGCTGGCCAACTTGATTTGACTTGCAAGTATACATGGAAAGGTGGATTGTGCTGGTTGCTAAGGTCATAAAATTGCATTCTCAGGAAAAAAAGAGAAATTGTTATTGTCAGCTTGTCAAGTCCTGCGTTATTCTGGGTTTTGCCTCATGCGATTTACTTTTACTGTGAAAACTAGTTCCACTGAAAATATGTATTTGCATGATTTGCATAGAGCTGCCCTAACACAAAAAAGAAGATGCAAATCAGCTTTGTTTAAACTTGGCCAAAATTACGTCGGCATCTTTTTTATTTTTCACTTTAACGACTACATGAATGTTATAACTCTGAGTTTTACTCAATTCAGGATAGTAGTAAACTGTGTCTTTGATAAAGCTGCGGTTTGCGCGTGAAGCAAGCGGAGCCTGTTGTGAAAAATAAGTAGATTGATGGTTGGGTATCTTAGCCAACTTTGCTCGTTGTTGTAGAGGTGTTTAGCAATGCCTTCCCACAGCCTGTGTTTCAAAAAAACCCCCATTGCTTCACCCTGGGCTGTAGGTAGTCTCTGTCTGTCCGTTTGTAAGAGAATTACTTATTCTTCGTAGGACAGCCTACTTCATCTGGAAACAGTTCTGCTGAATCAATAGTTCTCACTTACTAGCTGAGGGGTTCCTTCTGCAGTTATAACATTCACCTGTTTGGGCCTTTTGGAGACTGAAATAATACTTAAAGGTCATAAAAACTCTGATTTTTGTGTTTGCTTTGGATGGGCAATCTTTTCTAGCTCACCTGCACTCGGCTTCGCTGCCATTAAGGGGAAGAATGAGTCACTCCTGTAAGACTGCTTAAATTTAAAACTTCCCTTTGATTATCTCTTATTAAAATGCTTTTTTATCTTACTTTGAAGGACTTGGAGGGGAAGGAGGAGATGTAAGACAGAACTTACTTCACGTTTTCAAAAAGACCAATTTTCTTAAATCTCCAGGAGCTCTTTACTCTTAAATTTTTATTCATTCTTCTAATGTACATGTTGATTGCATTTGATTTCAAAGTGTGCTATTTGCCAGGGATAACGAGGGTACTTGGGTAATACAGCAGGAATATAAAGAGAATAGGGATTGAATGTTGTACAGGAGTAGTTTCCATACAGAATTCCATATCTTTTCTATAATTCATTCAAGCACAACAGTCAAGTTGAGTTTCTCCTGTTATTTTTTTCCCTCCCTCCAGGATGAAACAGGAAAGCATCTGTTGAGTGCTGGTTTTGAGCAGTTTTCTCTTCGGTGTTTAGTTTGATTTCCAAAGGCTGCTTTGTTCAACCTGTCTTCATTCCCTTCAAACCAGCTTTCTGATGGCAAATTTGAAAGAGAATTCCAAAAAAGTTGAACCATAGCTTTGTATCACTGGTGATGTAGAGCTCACAAGAAATTTCCCTGCAAGAAATTCATACAGGAAGGACATCATCTTCTCATTTGCTTTACTGCAGAAAGGCTCTTGCTGAAGCTACCTCTGCATAAAAGATGATGAAGCACTGGGATGTTGAGCTCAACACGTCTACAGAACTGAATATTTTTCTGTCTTTGAGTAAACACACACCTAATGCCTTTCCTCCATATTTGTGTCTATCACAGAAAACTTTCTATTAATGAAACTTAATTACTTGCCTATGCAAATATTAGAAAAGTGAGATTGATTTTTGTTGTTGTTCAGGAAAACAGGCATCTCCATCCTGCTTATATTTTGCAACTAGTATTTACTATCATTCTGTTAAATTCATACATGGCAGTAAAATCTAGGTGGTTTAGTGCTGGTTTTTGGTCATGTTCAGGGTAAATCTGATTTTCTGTTTTGTTTTTCTGTCTGGTCGGTTTTGGAGTATAATCATGATGATTGCACACAGTTGCCAAGACTTGACTAGTAAAAAGCAGTTTTAATAATAACCATGTTTCAGTGGAATTAAATCCATATTGCTACACAAAACCCAGCTACACTGAGATGAAGGTCTAGTGGAGATCACAGAGGAGATGACAGAGATCCTCTCTGCCCCAGTCAAGTTACTCAAGGCACAGTTTTGGTGCGATATTACATCCTAGCACACTTGCCATTGCCCAAATTGTTCTGCGTTATTGAAACCCATTGAATTGTTTGACATGTATTAATTGACAAAAAATAGTAGTTATATATTATACCACTCCCAGAAATAAGCCACTGATTCACTTTGTTTTAGCTGTCTCCTTTCCTGAAACAGAATTTAGAAGCCAGTCAACTGAAAATTTGCAAAATGTCATTGCTCTGTGTTGGCCCACAACTGAAGCTTAAAGCTCTGGTCTAGAGTTTATTGAGGGCTAAGGAAGAGCTCCACTGAGTGTGAGCTTTAAGTTGGATTAAGTGACCATGTGCATTTAGTCTAGATTCTGGGATAGGCTCAACTTTTGAAGAAGTCAATAATTATGTTGGTTTATATAAATAAGTCTCAAGAATTTTATCAGATGAACCAATTTTATTTGAAAAAAAGTTACAAATATTTTATTTAAAGCCTGTTTTCCCTCCCTTTTGACTCTATTTTCAAGGCAGCTATTGAAAACATGTCGAACAAACAGTAAAATTCTCAATGGGATCATGTAGAAACCTAAGATTGTCGTGGTATATTTTTTACATAGACTCTACGGGATAATATGCAAGAGAAAAGTTTGGGAAAGGGTTTTACTTTATAGTAGGTGCGTGTATATCAAGAAACTCTGTAGCAAGCCGAGTGACATTATCTTTGTTGCTATGGAAATTAGGACACAAAAGCTTTTCTGTGTAGTTTACATGTAGGAAGTATCTGATGTTTTGGTCTAAGTGTGCTTTATTGATTTGCAGAAATCAGTTTTGTGTTAGGACTGGTTTAAGATTGTTTATTTTTCTCTCTAATATTGTGTAATTTCTTCGGTTGTAGTGTAGTTTGAGTACTCAAAAATGAGAAGTTATTTTACATTTATCTGTTCATAACCATATATAAATGTCAGTCTATTTTTGTACACAAAGATGCAACGAGATGCCAGTTCAAACAGTTCTGTAACATCATTTGTGCTGCTTGAGAATTTGTGTCTGTATGTAAACATGCAGTTCAATTTCTAGCTGTTTCAATCATTTTTCTGAGTCCCTGTCTCCAAATAGTCAAAAGAAACCCCAACCCCATCTATGGAAATGGTTATTTATCGTTGACTCGAGTCTTAATTATTTCCCTGGAATTTAATAGTTATTTACAGCAAGGAAATATTTCTCTTCATGCTGTTGCATCAGTCAGTAACCCAGGAAATTACACTTCACTTTCTGATTTGTCTTTCCTATTACAGGCGAGCTCAAATCTCTTGCTTCCTGCACCATCATCTCTGTCACCACACTCCAAGCTGAGCCTCCCAGGCACTCTGAGCTCTCCACTGAATCCCCTCTATTCTTCCACTGCTCAAAGTGGTGAGTTGCTTTTATTTATTCACTCGTTATAGGGGATGGGTAATAAATTCCCTGAAGACTTTTTTCCTGCCTTTATGGATTTTGCTGTGCAGGTCTTTCAGGGATTGTTCTGGTTTATATTGTTTATAAAGAGCAGTGTGATAAGGTCACGGAATGATACATGTTCTTTTTCTTTCTTTAAGCTGTACACTTATTTATTAGTGCTGTGAGTTCCTAGAACTGCATGAGATTGCCAGCTCTTCTTAATTTAATATTTTGATAACATTTTAACCCTTAATTATCTTAAACACGGGCTCTGAAAAACAATAAAATCATATTTTTAGAAGCATATGTGTTGATATAAGAAAACACTGCTAAGAAAAGCAGTTTACTAAAGAAATGAAGTGCCCAGTAGTCTATTTTCAGTCGTGTTTAATCTGCTTTTAGGGGATTTTCCTAAGGATGCTTTGAGTTCAAAGATTTTGAGAAAAAGGCAAGCAGGGAAATAATGCATTTTTATGTTTTTGTTAATAATATCTGTTGTATTACTAGTCATATTTAATAATAAAATTGATAATTTCTTGCTTTTTTGTCTTGTTTGGGGCACCTATAAAAGAAGACAGAAAACTGGAACCTTAGTTTCCAAGTGGTTTTGTTTGTGTCCTTGAGAAGAGTAAACTAAAAACAGATAATAGAGATTTAAAATGTAAACATAGGAATAGTCTCTATAATTTTAAAGAATTGAGTCCTAAAGGCAATTTTCTTCATAAAGCATGTTATGATTACTTTTTCTGACTGGCAAGGAAAAGAGTCCTTAGCACAATTTTTAAGATTGACCATTAATCTGAGAATCACTCTTGGTCATTAATTCATAGTGCAAATGGCCACACACCAATTAACCTCAGTCCTTCTATTTTTCTACCTTAACAAAAGAACTTAGAGCCATAATAACATTCATCTATCGCGCAGCGGATGCTTATTGTTTCCAGAGGGTGTAAATCTTACAGAAACAGCAGAATGTACACAATATTCATATTGTGAAAATTTAAAATAAGTGGACTAACCCCTTAAAGAACATTAACGTATCCTTTCTGTTGTTTTAAGTGGCTATACCTGATATTGCTCAAACCAGTGCATTACACGATCTTCAATTTTACTTTATGCAGAAACACAGATCAGTGTGTTGATGGAGACTTCTTAAATACCATGGACGTACACAAATATATGTTACAGCAGTTGATGTGCAATAATTTCCAAAACTGACTAATACTTCCAAACGATCCTCAGGTAGAGGTTATTATTTATGCAAGGGAAGTATTGATAAAAAAATAAGAGGTACATTCAGCAGTCAGTGATAGCAATGAGAAAATGAAGATTCTTAGGGGAAAGGACTGTAAAAATGTTTGTGAACCACAACTGAAATTCATTTTCCTGTAAGAAAATATCCTAAAATCTTACTTCTCTGTCATTCTGGGGGCCTCCAAGTTGTTCTGCTGTGATGGAGTTGCTTTCAGCGAAACATGAGAATAATTTACTCAGCTGTTTCATCTTTCCCCATTGATTACAAAGTGTGAAGATGGGGGCTTATGTTCATTGCTCCTAAAATTAAACTGCCAGTTTAATTTTACTTTTGGATGATCAAAAATCAGTACTTAAACAGGTTTGTTCCCTTAGGGATTGTGCTGGAAGCACAAAACTTTCAGGTTTTTTTCTGTGTTGGTTTTACATATATGATATATATGCTTTTCTGTACTTATGTTGTTTGGATCTTGCATTGTTAAAATATCTGTAATACAAAGATCCTTCATTTTTATCCAGTGTTGGGTTATGTGTTCTTGAGCATTATATGGGCAATTTTTCAGTCTTCTCATTCTCACACTTTCCTGTCACCTTTTGCTCTGTATTTAGTGCTTATTTAAGCAAGAAGCAGAATTCCCATGACAGTGAAATCCCTACAGGCAGCATGTGGAAAGCTCTGTTAGCGTTGGTTTTAACCATCTAACTGGTGATATCCATGCTGTAATCACCTGATAAGGTTGCAGCTGATATCTTGTGATAGTAGTAGCTTGGAGACATGCAGCACTTTCATTTAATAAGCCAATTTAATTCTCTAGGTCTTTTGTTAGGTTAGGGACTATATTACAATGATAATGAGTCAATAGTATTTATCATTCTAATATAGCCCCTTCCCTCGGCAACACTATTTTGTGAAAACAAACTTGATTAAATTGAAACTTCTTGGCTTCACATGTCCTTGAATAATTCATAGTGCAATAGCAAAGATGCCCGTCTTATTTCCATCTTCTCTCTGTTCTATAATGTTTTAGAGACTTAAGTTGAGCACCTCTCCCTGATTATTTAATTGATTTTTTAAAAAGGTGAATGGTTATCATTATGAAATGACTCCATAGAAAGTGAAACAATGTGCTAGTGATTGGTTTTCTGCCTGCTCAGCTGCTGTATCTTCTAAAACACAAACTTGAACGTAGGAAGTTCCATCTAAACATGAGGAGAAACTTCTTTCCTCTGAGGATGGCAGAGCCCTGGAACAGGCTGCCCAGAAAGGTAGTGGAGTCTACATCTCTGGAGGCATTCAAAACCCACCTGGACACATTTCTGTCCATCCTGCTCTAGGTGACGCTGGTCTGGCAGGGGATCTCCAGGGATGATGGCAGGGGTTCTCCAGAGTAGATGCTCTCCAGAGGTCCCTTCCAACCCCTGTCTTTCTGTGATTCTGTGCTTATCCGGGACTTGGTTTAGACAGTCCTGTCTTTTCCTTGTCAAGTTCTCATATTTGTACCTCCTTCCAGGATAGCCCAATTCCTAGTTGTTATTTTTTTTTAAACAAATCAGGAAGCAGCAAAATCTCCAGCTTTCAGTTACCCATTCTCTGAGACACATTAACATCTCTTCTGGTTTTGTTTGCCTTCCTCCTTGAGACTGTGAGCATCTTTGGACAGTGAAGTCACCTTCCCGTACCCTCAGACACTGTTTTGCAGATCCATGGCATGCCATGAAAGAAATGTCTTGCATTTTTAGGCTTTATTCAACAGTGACTCTTCGGTAACTCCCACTCCGTTCAGGGCGTGTTTTCTTAAAGAAGTCTTAAGGTTTCAAGTAATTGTAATTAGCAGTGACCCTAATTGTTAACTATGTGGGAGAGTGAAGCTCGACTATAAATACTGCACAGATCTTTTTGCTAAAATTTTTATTTCAGTAAAACCAGTTAATTAAACTTGCTCTTAAAAATTAATTACGTATGTGCTAGAAACGTGATGGTTCTTGTATCTTTAAAATAATATCTCAAAAACAAAAAGCACAAGGCTTTGGCAGGGTTGAGAACAATTAGAAATTTTCTCTCCATTAGCACAACTGACAGTCAGAGGTATTTTCCACCTGTAAAAGAGTAAAAGCTTCGAAACACTCTCTTAACTCTTTCGCTGTGAAGATACTAAGAAATCTTTGCATTTATGTTCTCTGTTGTATTTGATAGACTGTTTAATACTTCTTTTTTGAGTCTCAAGCAAACAGTAAAATAGGTTTCTATGTCAAGGGTGTCAACAATATTTAGGCCTCAACTAAGTGCTCTTAAAATACTATTTTGATTCTTGGTTTTTTAGAAGCAGAAAAAGGAGATACATCAAGTAGTAAAATTCACATTTTTGCAGAGATACTGCAGAAACACTGTAAAAATTACATCCTGATACGTATATTGGTATCATTGATAACTTTTCTTTCAGTATTTCATAGCTTCTCCCCAGCTCTACAGCATCTATTTTCAGTACTGCCACAGTCCTGGAGGACTTCAATGTTTTTCTTTGTTTCTTGTGGGAGTATTTAACTTGCTTCTGACATAGTTTTGTGTCACTCAAGGAGGAACGAGTGTAGAAGGCTAGTTCAGTCTGGCTTTATTCTTGTCATGTCTTATTAAGAAGCCCTTTGAGGTAAAAAGACTCGTGCAAAATATCATGGAATCAGGGAATTGTCAGAGTTGGCAGGGACCTCTAGAGATCATCCAGTCCCACTCCCTTGCTAAAGCAGGATTGCCCAGAGAACATCACTCAGGGCTGCATCCAGGTGGGGCTTGAAGGTCTCTTCTGAAGAGATTGATACGAAATATCCTGGAAAAAATAAAACAATAAAATATCCTGAAAAAAAAAGTATCCTGTAGAGATAATAACAAAAGTTGACAGAGTATATATTAATTGAAGGTTGTGTGTGTGCTACATAGTCCAAGAAAAACATGAAATACTCTATTTGTAGTGTAGCTCTGGCTATGTATGGATACAGGTTGGTGGCTTTTCCAATGAGGACTGAAGGAACTGGCTGACAAACAGGAGATGACGAGGAGAAAGCATGTGGCACAGCCAGCAGTGCTGCCAACTTTCCCACACTGCTGTGGTGAAGTTAGATAGTGCTGACCTTGAGGGACCAATTTTTTGCTTAATGGGACTGCCAGTAAGAGCACCAGTTAGAAAAATCTTTTTACTGGGATCCAGACCGTGTGAGAATTGAATGGCACAAAGATCACTGAATACCTGCGTTATTTATTTCTTTTTATCCTAGCATATTACTCTGATTGCTGTATTTGATCACCTTTTAAAATAGGAGTAGAATCTCTTCCTATTAATTTTTTGGGAGCAATAACTTTTGTGTGTGTAAAAGACTTCTTGTGGAGAAGATAAAGATAAGAGGAGAGCTCTCAATTTTGTCTTGAAAGACTCCAGGTACATCCATTCCCTGTTAAACTGTGGTGCGTGTTGCCTCATTAGTTCACCCAACAGCTTCATTTAGATTTGCTGTTACGGGGAAAGCAATTAAACCTGCAGGGCTGCACAGATCAGAGCTGTGGAAATTTGCCATAATGCCTCAGTCACTTTGAGATGCTTCTTTTTAGCCCCACGTCTTCTTAAAACTGGGGCAGGAGCATATTGTGGTGAAGAGCGGCGAATGCATACCCAAAAGTGGTTCAGTACCCACACTATTAGTTAAAAGTGGTTTGAGTATAACACGAGCTGCTGGGATGGAAACTAATTTTCATGACTTTTATGTGTGAGAAGGCTTACAAAAGGGAAGTAGGTAATGTGGAATAAACTCACGAAGGCAGTCTCTCCAAGTCATTAGTAGCGGTGAGTCTGTTGGGCCTTTTTTTTTTTTGTGATATTAATAATGAAGTGGCATTATGAGGACTGCACAAAAAGGATTTTAGGAGTTTTTTTTTAATTTTCTCCTATTAACCAAAGATAATACCTTTAAATTCATTACAGGGCTTTATTTTAAACATAAAGCACTGCAGAGTCACAGAGAAATTACGATAACGGATCAAGTTTTATATCCAATTACCAGGATTTCTCTTTATTTCTCAACAGAGGGTAAGAGAGCTGAATAGAGATAAAATGCCAGCTCAACACCACAGAAAGATATTCAGCAACTGTGAACTGACTTAACTACAATGAAGTTAGGTAAAAATATTTTTATCAAAAGCAGAAGAACATTAGGTCTAAAATGTTTTTTTATATATGTCAGTGTGTTAATTTGAATGGGAACTCCCCTGGGGAAAATGATCATTCATTTTAAGATATTGATGTCTCTCACTATTACTTAGGGGAAAAGTATAAAAAAGAAGGGAGAAAGAAAATAAAACTTTTATATTATTTTTATTTGCTCAGAGCAGAATGGAAGAACTGTAAAATTCAACTTTGAAATATTTTTCTCAAAGTTAATTTTCTTTTAAAATAACAGAAACATCCATCACAAGATTTTATATTTATTTATTTGTGTGTGTCCGTCCCTGTGTGGTTATTTTATAATCTGTTTTGCTATACTTAGCTACATTTTGAAGGGAAGGCATTTGAAACTGGTGTCTAAGTTTTGTAGTGCAAATAGATTACAAAGGCTCGATTGTCAGCTGCAGCCAATCTGTGCATGTACTTCCCTCATCTTATTTCTTCTGCTCAATCATAGAACGGTTTGGATTGGAAAGAACCTCAAAGGTCACCAAGTTCCAACCCCCCTGCCATGGCCAGGGGCACCTCCCACCAGACCAGGTTGCTCCAAGCCCCATCCAGCCTGGCCTTGAACCCCTGCAGGGATGGGGCAGCCACAGCTTCTCTGGGCAACCTGTTCCAGGGTCTCACCACCCTCAGCAGAGAATTTCTTCCTAAGATCCCCTCTTTCAGTTTAAAACCATTGCACCTTGTCCTATCACTCCTGATCAAGAGTCCCTCCCCATCTCTCCTGTAGTCCCTTTAGGGACTAGAAGGGGCTATAAGGTCTCCCTGCAATGTGGATCACTAGAGCTACCTCTGGGATGTTCAACCTTGCAACTGACCTAGGCAGTAAATAAAAATTAAGAGTACCAGGAGACAGGCCTGCCCTCACCATGGTTTCCAGACAGCTCTGGTGACAACTTTCTCACAGCTCTGTGCCACCAACATCAGTTACCAATGTCTCGACTGAAGACACAAATGCAGGACCTTGTTTTACAGCAGAAGAGCAGAGTGTTTACAGCTATAAAATGGATAGTAAAAATGAATTTTTAATTTGAAAACGAAAGGTGCGTAAATGGATTCGTCTAACCACAAAAATGTTCCACCAGAACAGTGAAGACAGAGACAAAACCATTAACATAAATGACAATCTCGTTCTTCTGTTTTAAAAGGTTGGTTATCCAGTTTCCTCTATCTGATTGATAAGATGTTATAAGTGTCAGAAGAGTTTGTATTTTCTAGTTAAACTTGCTAGAATTGTTTATACTGAGATCAAAGATACACATGTTCCTTTATTATATGTTCTTTTCCATGTTTCTCCTAGGCAAGTTAATTAAAATATTTCACTATAAATTTCACTAAATACAGAGCACAATAACAGCAATCTTTGAAGATACCAAAAACTTTTATCAAAAGAACACCATTTATATTTACTTGAAATTGGTGTATGTTAGGGTAATTACTGCTGTGCCTTCAGGGTAAAGGAAGTACTTGCAGCCAAATTATACAAGGGTGTGGATTAAATGAAGCATTACTCTCTGCTTGGCAGCGGTGGATACAGATTGCAAAACCAGGGTGTGACGTAGTACTGTGGAAAGACGCTGCCAAGAGTGATTTGGCCTGAGTGTGCCCTTACTTTCTCAATTATGTGGATCCTAAAACAAGCAAATCTAATTAATTCCTAAGTAGAGAGGTCCTGTTAACTGTTTTCAGTCTGAGCTTGTCTGTGCTTTCACATCAAGCTGGTGATTTTTGGGCTGTTGAGCCACGAGGACAGCAAGCGGTGACCAAGAGCAATTCTGGCTGGTTTCAGAGGTGGAAGCAGTCCTTCTGCCCAAGGACTGTGCAGTAAAGGATGAGTTATCTGGTCAGCAGAAAGTTCAGGTCAGCAAGGATGCTGTCTGTATCACAATAATCTGTGTTTTACTCTGATCCTTCTGCTCTTAGTATTTCCAGAAGAGCTGGAAGGACTGTGGAAAACATCGAGTGGCAGCCCTTGTGCATAGGAGGGAGGGATCTTCTTGTCCCAAGAGGGGACCGAGGTCCTTTGACAAGAGATCAAACCCAAGTAAATTAAAAAAAAAAAATAAAAATATCTGTATTTTTTAGATTATCCATCCTATTTTTGGTATACATACACACTTTTAAAACTATTTGAAAAACCCTGTGCTAATTTTGTAGATAGATTTTTATCTGTGTGAAACAGCTAAACTTTAATAGGTCGTACATGGCTGCTGTTATCCTTGTTGCTGAAGCACCCAGTTCAGTGAGAGCAGCTTCCCTCACATCATTCATTCTACTAATATGATAATATAACACCTTTGAAATTAACTTTGGGTATCTGTGGTCCGTATCATGTTCCCCCAAGAGACTGTGGTACCAACATACCTTGATACTGATGATGTTGGTCTTATAGAAACTAGGTAAGGAGAATGGTGGCTTGGGGAAGCATTAAGAAAGCTGAAAGTGTGTGTGCAGAGAAGTGAAGACCTCATCGGATGCATGACTTAAACGTTGTTGTCACACAACCTGGTGACTTGGTGGTGTTTGCAGAGCTGGCCTCCATGTGCTGCTTTGATCCAGGTGAAACGAGAGCTTCCCCAGAGCCTGCCTCCTCACTGTTAGTTTGCTTTCCTGCTTGCTGGAGGCTGTGAGGAACCGTGACTCATTGCTTGTTCTCTTCAAATAACAGTGGTAGAATTGCCTTGCACGTTTTCAGGGGTAGAATTTTATTTGGGTGTTTTCTGCAAACCTTACGGCACGCTCCAGTGAAGGGACAGGTTGCACAGGTTCCTTCCTCATCTTTTTCCTGCTTGAGTAGGGCTCAGTCTCTTCAGCTTTTACTTCCTCATCCAGAGAAGAAAGATCTGAATGACACATATACAAATTAAAAGAATATCTTTACGGTCTTCCCTGCTTGCTTCACACCTGGAGTACTGCATCNCTTTAAGGTCCTTTCCAACTCTAACCATTCTGTGATTCTATGACCCCAGCCTTTGCTCTGAAGCCCTGAGCAGCCCTTCTGCAGAAGACTCTTACTCAGACTGTATCATAGATAGTATTTGAAACTGGATGTCTCATCTGAAGATTGATTCCAGCATATTGCATTCCTATAAGCTTCAGATATGACACCCCCTTTTCTTTTCATGTTAATCTCTCCTATTTTAGCTAGAAGACCACTGTCTCCTGCTCTCACACTTCAGCTGTCTGTGTTAGCTTATGTTGCCTCATTGACTGGTTGATTTTTTTCCAGATTAGCTGTTGCAGTG
Organism: Thinocorus orbignyianus; assembly: GCA_013400375.1. Taxonomy (NCBI): domain Eukaryota; kingdom Metazoa; phylum Chordata; class Aves; order Ciconiiformes; family Thinocoridae; genus Thinocorus; species Thinocorus orbignyianus. The sequence goes on from VXBW01007856.1 coordinate 304,573, forward strand.
ACATATATTGATACAGATCTTTCTGGAACCCATTCAGAGCCTGACTAGCCAAAGAATAAAATATGGAAAATTGGAGCTTGCTTAATAGTATATGCTGAGCATCTTTTGGTGTGATAAATGGCCTAGTAGCAGAAATGTTTTGAGAATTCTTTCACCAAACTTCTGGTTGTCACTAACCACCAGTAGAGTCTAAGAAGCAATTCCCCTAGCTTTTTTCTTTTTTTTTTTTTTTTTCCCCTAGCAAGGACCATAACTGCTAAGATTCACTTTGTAAATTGTATTTTCTTCTGTTTTCAGGTGAAGATCATAAATAGGTTCTGTTTTCCTACTACTTGCATCTTGGAATTTTCATTTTTGGATGACCGTATTTAAGCAGAGTTTGCCTCTCTAATAAAAAAGGATGGTCTTATCCTTGAAGTTTGGGGTTTTTTTTTAGGCAGTCTTGATTCAGAGGAGGTATTGGTGAGGTCTGCCACCTCTTTTACGTGTTCAGGAGAATCTGGTGTAACAGAGCTCTTCATAACTTGTGTGGTGCATGTTGGCAGTTGAAGAACTTCTCTTGTGAGCTGGGTACAAGCTTGGTATTTATCTCCTTAAAGAACTCCAAATCACACTTTTGGAATTTTTCATTTTAGAAACACATTCAGAACTGATGTTTTGAACTGTGTATTGATCAATTAGTGGTAACTTTTCATCTTTTATGTCCAGCATTTCAATCTAACAATATAAATTCAGCCCAAATATGCTCGCTTCAGATCAGGCTGCCTCTGAATAAAAAGCAGAACTAACAGGAGAAGAAAGATAATTGTTCTGCTGTTATTTGGAAAATCTGGAGTGCAGTGCCCACTTCAAAAATATCTGTAATATACCACATCATGTGTACTGATAACAGTAATGTATTGGAAGGTTGTTTTCCTTGTGCTAAAGAGAATAAAGGACAGTTCCATCTGTTTTTTGGCTACTCATACACATAAAGGACCTTCAGCAACTGAAATTGTGGTTTGAATTAATAATCTTCCCATTTTTCTTACCGAAACGAATTATTTTTCAGGGTAAGTTAGTTCCAGGAGCGCCACAAAGAGAACAAGGTGCTCCCAGGGCTGGCTGTATCACCAGGGCTTCTTAATAATTTGGCACATGGGAACGTGCAAAAACCATCTAGGAAGATTTAACAAATAACTGCCTGCTTTTATGTGCACGAGGCTAGTGGGGCAAATGCTTTGAGAGTCTCAAATGCCTATTACTGGACAGGTTTCTGTCTTTTGTACAGTTGTTTGGTCCTTTTAAAGAAAGAAATGTTTGTGTAGCAGTTAGCAATTATGTTGGTTTTAAAGAAACATAGATATTTTTCACAAAAAGGTTACTTTCATAATAAGCTGTGGAGAAATTTTTCCTATCCTTGAATATTCAGACCTCAGTAATGCTTTTTCTCTTCCTGATGAGTATGAAAGCTTTGCAGTTGCTGGTTTCACGTGGATTTGGGGTTATTGGGGTTGTAGGATGAGCAGAGTTGGTAGCAATTTTAGCTGCTGCTCTTAGTCAAACCAGAGAGGAGGGGTGATGTAATTAAGCTTAGATGTTAAAATATTGCAGTTTTTATCAGTCTGACACTACCTGTTTGATGATGTAAAAAAACTCACATGTATTGTATTAACTACTTAATCAAATTGTGTTTCACGATACTATAGAAAATATTTAGTATAATTATATCTCTGTATTCATTCGGAATTAACTTTAATTAATGTTTTTGTTTACATTTTTAGACTTTCTGTGCAGATGCTCTTGTTTGTAAAATTCCTGTACAAATAAGATAGAAATTCACTGGATTGGACTGTAACTTTTACTTGCTGGCTTTATGCTGAGATAATGTGAAGTCTTACTGTCTTACAACACCCATTGCAATGATTTGGATTGATGATGGAATCTTGGAGAGAAGTCTGGTCTCTCCAGGATAACCAGAGTTCTGGGACCGTGGTCTCGGCCCAAAGCTGGGCACAGTCCCTCTTCATAAACCTCCTGTCTTTGTTTGCCATTTTTCACCTCTCCTCAGATCAGGTACCGCTTTATAAAGAAAAGGAGTATTTCCTCCTAATGATGTTCTTTGCCGTTTTCTTTCCATGCTGATTTATTTTATATCTTCCACCTAAGACCGAAGGCAAAATATGTCTAGAACAGATTGTTTTGCAGCTCTTTATTAAGTGATAATTCAAGCTTCCTACCAGGGTCTCCTGAACTAGAAGGAGGCCCTCAATGGCCAAGTCATCTTTTTGACTTTCTCCCAAGTGGCATAACGTTTGGTATCCACGTATTTGTATAACCGGCATAGCTTCTGCCAGAGTACTTGCATGTTGGCTGAAGGCTGAGAGTGCAGCAATAGTGGTGCTTTCTAAAAAGCATTCTAAAAATCCAATGCTGTAAAAGCAGCAGCAGGTTGCTATGGAATTCTGGAAAACTTTGTGGACCTTCTAAGTGAAGGAAACTGAAAAGTCAACATCACTGGAATCTGTGTGCAGCTGGATCTGCAGCGTGTTGCTTTGATGTTGGACTTAACTTTTCAGTATATTTTCCTCAGTAGTGGATGATATTACTCTTAAGCATTTTGTCATATATTATTTATGAGGAAATGTATCCAGATTTTCACAGAAACATGGATTTCTCAGAGTTGGCAGGGACCTCTAGAGATCACCCAGCCCAACTCCCCACCAAAGCAGGATTGCCCAGAGGACATCACTCAGGGCTGCATCCAGGTGGGGCTTGAAGGTCTCCAGAGAAGGGGACTCCACAGCCTCCCTGGGCAGCCTCTGCCAGGGCTCTGGCTCCCTCACCAGAGAGAAGTTTTTCCTCATATTCCAATGGAACTTCCCATGTTCCAGCTTTTACCCATTGCTCCTCATCCTGTTACTGGGAACCACTGAAAAGAGCCCAGCTCCATCCTCCTTCAACCCACCCTTCAGATCCTTGTAAGAATTTTGTTACCAAAGTTGCTACAGGCCATCATTTTATTTCCATTTATAGTTGGAAAAAAATTAGAAAGGACTTGCTTATTGGTACGTGTTCTAATCATTGATATGTAGAAAAACTCTTCTTGTAGCTTGTTCATAAATTGTCTGAAAACTCAAAGTGTGAATGCACAAACGCTTACATGTGGTAGGTTGGTTTCACCACACACATTCTCATGAAATATCTGACCAATCTAGTTTCTGAACTTCAAATGGAAGATAAACTTGGGGATGTATTTTAAAGACATAGCCTTCTATGTCTGAAAATACAATAATAAATGTGGCTGCTATGAACTTTTTTTCTTTCTTACTCTTTTGATTTTAGACCGTATAAAAATTCTTATGTAACGTTTTCCTGATTTAGTGCCTGCCAATGGTCCTGCATCTTTCAGGTTTAACAATGTATGAATTGTTTGACAGTGTCATGGAATTTTTTGGTAATATTTTCTCAGGGTTAATATTCAGTACTGGCTGAAAGTGATAATTTAATGGAGAAAGTAGGCTCGGTACAAACTGTTGGTGGCTATTTTTGTCATGATAAAGTCCTGAAATATCAAGCTGACTTATTTTTTCCAGCATATTGCATGTGATGTTGCTGATACTATTTTTCCTTGAATGCAAATGTTAGAAAAATACAACATATGTTCATCAAACAGTCACAAGATTATTATTTTTTTCTCAGTCAAGACTTGATTTGACATGAGGCTACTGGGTAATATAGAAACTCAGCAGTTCATGCAGTAGCTGGCTATTTTTTCTTAGCTGAGAAGACTTTGCATTGCAAAAAAGGTTAATGGCTGATTTTGAAAAGTATTTGTGGTATTCTAAGCTTTCCATTTGTAGGGCAACAGGCTAATTTGGTTTAAGTAACTGTGGGTAAGTAGCCATTGCTGAGTTGTGGTTGTGGGAGGAACCACGTAAAGTAAATCACTTTGGTTTTTGCCTTGCATAATTTTCAATCTTTGCCTTTTCTCCCTATTCAAGTATGGTTTTTAAAGACACGAGTAGACCTCCTGAGGTCAGTAGATACTCGACTTTGGGAGTTACAGGTAGAATTAAGTTCTGTTTAGTTGTATTAAATAGAAGTTAACTATAATAATAAACAGAATTTACCTGTACTGCATATTTTTAGTAAATAGCTAAGCATAAATCCTGCTTAAGAGCTTCATTTCCTATGATTCAGGGAGGGTAAGCTAATGCAGAAGCAAAAATATTACCAAACCCAAAAGTGAAGGTTGCTGTTTCAGCGTTGGGTGTCCACAACTCTAAGGGACTGCAGTTTCTATATTTCATGAAGAATTTATTGATAGGGTAACACCACAAGCTTTATTTAATATAATACAAAATAAGTTTCTTTTCAAATTTAGTTTAGCTTGTTTGCTTTTTTAAATAGTCCTGGCCAGCTTAGCAAAACTGCTAATGACTTTCTCAGGATATCTGCAGCACTAGAAGAAAAATAACTTATTAATACAAAGTATGTGTCATAGTCTGCGTTTTCCTTACATCTTTTTTTTTATCTCCTATCTAGAACTTGTAAATAATCTTGCCAATCTGATTTCAGAAGGCTGATGGTATCTGGGCAGGCTTATTGATGTTTGGTGTAAAGTCACCTTCTGTTCTGTACATCGTAGAAAAGAAACAACTGGATCCTGTAAACTCCTGCTGGTTTTCAGTTGTATCTCCTGCCATTATGGTGTAACCTTGGAGCTTGTCATAAATTAGTATGTTCCTGATTAGCATGAATTCAATAAGTGGTCTTTACTTCAAAAGAATGCTTGGGACACGTGCTACTACTTGCATTGTTTATATATGGTACTGTAGAAACTTAACATTTGCAAGAAAAATGTAAGATGATGATTTGATAAGATTACTCAGAAATAATTAGGTGGGTGTGTAGGCTGCTAAATGTATTTGATTTTAATCTCTAATTAAAAAGTTGGAGTTTTTAATTGTTTTTGTGATGCAATAGTTTTTACTTCATTATACCTTTTGTAAATAGGGGCCGAATTCTGCCTAAGCACAGGATGAATGTATTCAGATGAAACAGTGTTCTTCTCAACGCCAGTCACAGGCTATTCCCATGGTTTCTCCTGGAGGGTTAGTCTAAGATTCAGAGCAAGCACATGTTATTGCCCTTGTACACCTCGAACCAGGCATGAAAAGGATGGCTAACCTTGAATGAATACCTCTCTGCATTCTTTTGGCTGCTGGTAGCTGTAATTACGTTGTGGGATATGGCACTGCCAGAAGCGTAGTGTTTTCTTCATGTTAGTCCTGTCTGATTCTGAGGTCTCTTATGTGAAGATTGGAATTAGGTGATGTTACAGCGGAGGTATCTCTCTGGGGATCTACAGGTGTGAATTCAAGCCTTGCTCCATTCTACTGTTCCAGTGTTCACTTAGTTTTGCTGGCAGGACCTCCTTGGTCATTTGGGCTGGGGAATCAGGGGCAACCAGATGTAGTACCTAGAGATAACTGTACCCATCCTTGGATAACAATCATAGAATGGTTAGAGTTGGAAGGGACCTTAAAGATCATCAAGTTCCAACCCCCTGCCAGGAGCAGGGGTACCTCCCACCAGAGCAGCTCAAAGCCCCATCCAGCCTGGCCTTGAACCCCTCCAGGGATGGGGCAGAAAATTGCTGTGTTTAAGCAGACTAGACCAGTTGTCTTTCTCAGTTTAGGAAGGCTGTGACTGACTCATGGTTTGAGAAACCAGGGCTCTCCTAATACCTGGAGTTGGGACGTCTACTGAAAAATCAGGTGCTGGCATGGAAGGAACTACAGGAATATGTGTGAAACTGCGTGGTGTACTGGATTGTGTAACTTGCTAGATTTACTTTTCTAGATAACTGTTTTTAATCCCAGCATTTAGTAAATAATTGGTTAAAAAGGCAAATATTGCCCGGGGAGACCTTAGAGCAACTT
>VXBW01007857.1:15961-30260 GCA_013400375.1 Thinocorus orbignyianus
AACAATTACCACCACTATTTTAAAATAAAAAATTCTACAGCACACAGTTCTCACAGTAGCTAATAGAGCACAAGCTGTTCTTCATGGAAGAAAAAAAAAAATATTAAAAATCCATCAGTAGTTTGCAGGGAGGAACAGTGAGTTTAAAAGACAAATTAGCACCCAGATGTCCATCCAAGAGAAGCTGACCTCAAACCCACTCTAGACAGAATACATTACAAATGCACTCAGAAGAGGCTGATAGTATTTTAATTAATGGAGAACACTTGTGGGCCATTTATTGTTGCTAAGAATTAGCTAAGCCAATTGATCCAGCACAGGTGCAAGTAATTGAGAGATATGCCTAAAACTGAGGATTCACATTTAATTTACTCCAGCAGTTTTGCAGATACAGTGAAAATTTAGTTTTCAGAATTCTCTAGAAAGAAAGAGATAATGATATTTAAGACAGCCTCGTTGGCTAAAAAGAGGAAAAATAACAATTTGACTAGGAAGAAGTGATATAGCAAGATTGCATACAATATTATGCAAGTGAGAGATACACTTTTTCATTTATTTATTGTTGTAATTCACATTAAACCTAGTTTAGGAATACTGAACTATAAAAACTGTACAGTGAAAGCTTGAGGATTAAACTGAATACCTTCACAATATAAAAAAGATCCAGATAGGGTTACATAATATATTATTAGTAATTTTAAAATATAGTTCCAATTTAATCTGCTCAGCATTCTAGAATAAAGTTTTAGAAAATAAAATAAAGTAAAAGATATAAAAAAATGTATTTTCTTGACTTATTTTTTCTTTGATAACTTTGAGATTTTTATTTTGTTATGAGTTTGGTGTTTTTCCCTTTTAAAATAGATAGTAAGGGATATCAAAAGCAGTGATTTGATTTCCGATTTCTCAATAAATGCCCTTACCTTTAAAATTATCAATTCTGTATCCTTTGACCTTATTGTTGGGCATTTCCATTGACTTACTTGAAGTAGTTAATTTCTTCAATGGTTATTTATCCATGCAGTCTACATGTAAGAAAACTCTCATAAACAGGGCTGGGATTTATTAGTTTTACACAATATCTAAAGAAACTAATTACTAGCATGTTGCAAAGCTCAACTTCTATATATTTTGTCAACTGCTAGTTTCCTGGATAAAATCAGTTGGCTCATAAGTGGTAAAAAAGGAACTTTAAGTATATGCAAAAACTCAATGTATTCAATAGATGATGCTTAAACTAGGCAACAGAAAATGCCCAGGAGAGGGGTACAAATTACATTCTGACAGTCTTGAGAGTTTAGACTCAGATTCTCAGAGTTACTTAAGCCTGTGACTTCAGTGAGGATCAACGCGAGGGAGGGACCTAAATCCCTCAATGCTTTAAAGTATCAAATCTTCTAAAAGATGTCTTTCATGTAGGACCATCAGTACAAGTACCCAAGCCCAGCAGTGAAAACTATTCAGCTGCCACCTACCTGTTCACATGAAAAACTAACTGACTGCATGCTTACTTGCAAAGATCCTAGAACTTCATGTTCATATATAAAGAGGAATTACAGAATCAGGGTAACAGAAAAGAAAAGGAATACAAGAATGAAACATGGCTGATAAACACATTGATGTTGAATACTTAAAGAAGTAGGGGACAGCTTGTTCTATGTGGTCTGAAGGACATTTTTATCTCTCGGGAAATAATCATATAAACTACTTTTTAAAAGCCCTGGATGGAGGTTTCAAGTTCTAGGGTTTACTAGTTCTTACTGAATGACACCCACCTACAATAAAGGGATCAAATAAAATCACTTATTTTCTTACAGCACAGTAGAACAAGTGTAGCAATAAAGGCATGTAACACTCTCAAACACAATGTGTAGCTCTGAGTAGATCACCTAAAGCGGTGGGATGTTTAGTTTAACACAGACAGGCTGAGAAGTGATTACTTTTCTCTCACTTCCAAAGTTTCCCTAAGAAGACCACTTACTGCCTCTAGCTGTCATGTTTTTAAAGAAAACATGCTCATTTTCTATTAATTTTCCGGGAAGTTTATTAGTTACTATCTTTTGAGAGAGTTTTGGGCAACACATACCATTTTCCACTGCTGTTAGAGAGCTTTGGAAGTAACTTTAAGATTGCCCAGACTTTCTACAACTTTTCTTCATTGCCTAGGTCCAGGCAGATCTATGCTGAGAGTGCTGCCTGCTTAGCAATCTAGATTTTTTTGGATCTTGTTCTGTAACAGCAACCTCTTAATTAGCTAAGATAATACTTAATTAGAGGGGTTTTTTTGTTTGTTTGTTTGTTTGTTTTTGTTTGGTTGGTTTTTTATGGTGCATCCATCATCACTATAGTAAACTCAGCTTTTTAAACTCCTGCAACTGATTGTGATCTTTGTCCATGTTGTAATTCTGTACTGGGGTATACTGGAATAAAACTCAACACATACTACTCCTTACTTTCATCAGAATTTTGAGAAGATAAAAGAGAAGAAAACCAGTAAAAGGTTCCTTATGTAAGCTGGTTGATCTAGGCACAAATAAAAAAATGTAGAAGTTTATCAAATATTTACATCCTCTACTGGAGGTGCTATTAAGCATATCATTTTTGGTCCTTCTAAACACGGGCATAAAATGTTATCTCAGTATGGTGCTGATTTAATATCTGAAGGCTTTTTATTCTCTTTTCCAAATAATCAGAGAAATTTGCATATTACTGGATTTTACTCTATCAGTATGTCTTTAAGATCAAGACTTCTTTATTATTTCTGGTTGGTAAACTTTTCGTCACTGCTTCATCCTGTTGAATTTCTCCAGCGCAATCTCTGTATGAAACCATCTGCTGCTGGGAGAAGCAAGCTATTGATGAAAATTTCAAGTAAATCTTTATGCCATTTGCAATGCCCCATACTCCATGAATATCAAACAGCAGTCATTTTCTGAAGTAGTTCTGATTGCAGTTTCCTTTAAAATAGGAGATACATTGAGGGTCAAATCTTAATGTGGAAGGCAAGTCTCCAAGGGCTACCACGACATACAAGCCGAAAATGTTTAGTAGCACATTCTCTTTACTGAGTTGCTCTGTTTTTGACACACTGTGCAAGTGCTTTTCTAGCTGTTAATGATCATTCAGAATTATATAGGCCATTAGTTCTCATTTTGTTATGATTTAAAACTCCTTCCTGTTTAAAGGTCAACCATCCTGAGTGCTCTGAAATTTGCATGTTTACTCAGCACCTTCTAAAACTTTTGTCACTTGATTTAGCCATAGTAAAAAGTCAACAATCAAGATTTGGACACATAGAAGTAAAAGTCCTTATGATAAAGTGCTCTGAATAAAGTGCTTTCAGCCCTTGGATTCTACCAGTGATCTTCCAATGCACTCACAGGGAGCAAAGGAGATTGCACGGTAGCTGAACTCAGCTACTCAGAGTTCAGCTACCATAAACATGCCGTTTACCTTCCCTAAAGCAAAAGCAGTATTATAGTCATTTTTAGAATAATAGTTAGATGATCCAGATTGGTATATGCCAAATGGTCATACCTGAGACTGATGGCTATATATTTGAGAAGACACCCTTCAGAGAATTTCTGGCAATTCAGAGTTTCCTCGTTTTTAGGCAGTATAATGGATACTTTGTTGCGCCATAAATCCTGAACTCAAGTAGTGATCTTGAAAGGCTCTGACCTTAGCATCTACTATGGCCATGGTATTCATCTAAGCAATACTTAAATTTTTCTCTCTTGGCGTAGGGTAATGCTTGTGAAAGGAATGAAACAGTGTAGGTTTAGGCTGAACATTAGGAAGGAATTTTTCACAGAAAGAATGGTCAAACACTGGAATAGACTGCCCAGGAAGGTGGTTGAGTCACCATCCATGAATGTGTTGAGATATGTGTTTCAGAGAAGTAATTTCATGTACTGTATCATGTACTGCAAAGTGGTTTTTGTGCAGGTAAATCTGCCATTTCTCTTGGAGTTAAGATTTCAAGTGAGCTTCACCAAGAAATATGTTTGTCCCACTATCTAGCCTATTTTTTTTCTTGCACTATTATAAATTTATTAGGAAGTATTATTATGTATTCTATAACATCAACAACAAGACTAGCACATAATACTTTAAATATGATATCTACCCAGGAGATCTGTATTTCTAAATACTAAATAGATATAGAAGAGGACAAATGATGACAGTGAATGATTAGGTTGAAAGAACAACATTTAAATGAAGCTAAAATTCAGTAGAACAATAAGTACAACATTTTATTGATAACTTTTCCATTTAAGTTTTAATGAGGTTTATATTAATATATTTATATTAAATATTTGTATGAAGCATAACTTGGCTACCTTGCATGGGATTCATCTCACTTATCTTTAAACATAACAACTGAGCTAAACACTATAGGCACTTCCAGCACAGTCACTTCCTGAAAGTGATTAATATGACCTATCGTGGATATCTAATTAAGCATGAGAAGAATCATCCTCTGGGGATGTCTACATCTTTCTCCAAGGGGAGTCTTGGCTATTTATCTCACATAAGAACATTTATCTTTGACGTACTTAGGAAAGGGATAATAAATTCCAGCAGATTGCATTCCGCATATATGATATCTGAATGGGAATTCGTAAGACAAATGTTTTTCCAACAATAACTCAACAGCTACTGACCATTTCCTTTCTACCTATGCCTTCACAATTATTTTATTTCTCTTTGTTTCCATATTTTAAGTAAGTTTTCATTACAATCCTGAAATATTTCTTCACTTGGTATTTCTGGAGGTGTATTCTGTTTAGGTGTTGTTCACTTTGCATGTAAAAGTAATCCCACCAGCTTTTCAGTTGTTTGCATGTGTGTTTTTCCCTATCTTTGTTTCAACTCTTGTGGTGTTTCCATAGACAGAAATGCACCTGTTATTCTTGTAGTAGTTTTCAGCAATGCTCATAAAGATTATGACATGCTTTTCTTGTATGTGCAGCCTAGGCCTGGGCCGTCTTTTTGTGCCTTCCTATTACATTGCAAACTCAATATCTAATTTACTGTCTACTATCCATCATCTCTAGATCTTTTCCAGGATTACAGCTTTCCAGGGCTCTACCTCCCTTGAATTGCATTTAAGAATATTTTCTCCAAGATATATTATCTTACATCTTCTATTCTGAACATTTCATTATTTCTCAGATGTTTCTAAGTTCTCTACGTTTCATCTGTATTATCTTGTTTCTTTCACTTTTGCAGTGCCTGATGTATGATCATACAGATTTGAAATCAGCAAGTAAATTTAAGCAGAAACATAAAAAATGGTTCATGATCTTAATCTCTGATTAGATCTTGCTGTTGTCATGAATATAATGCACCATGTTGCAAGCTTATGGCGCAATGATATCTGCATCCACGGACTAGGCTGTTGTTTTTTTTCATTTGCATTGGTTTACATGTATGACATTCATTTTCTTTAGAGAAGACTGAATATGATTAATTTAGATATGTGCTAGGATCTTAACTCTGCTGAATGTGAGTGTGGCCCAAATCGCTTCTTCTAACATCAGTATCACTAGGAAAAAAAAAAATCTGAACGTCTCTAAAGCATTAGAGGTCAAATTCTGAAAAGATTTATTTTCTGTTCTTAATCCTGTTGAATTTGTCAGTCAACAGCGTAACTCTGATCCTACAAGTACTTCAAGAAGAATTGCTTTTCTGTGTTACTTTTACAAAAAATTACTTGTTACCATTGCATATGATTGACAAAATTAGTCTCTTGTGTAACTGTGCTACAAACAAAATAGGTAGGATGTCTTTTTGATGAGTTATATCAAAGTATATACTGGCTTTCCAGCAATTAAAAAAAAAAAAATCTACTAAGAATAAGAAAGAAAACAAATGTCCTTCACAAGTGCAAAGTTTACTAATTTTTGAGGATAAAAGTCCAATAATGTTCCTTTTGCTCCATATCTAGTTCTCATATTTTCCTTGATCCTCATGCCATGTAATAGTTAAGGGCTCTGCTAAACGTTAGGATCTGAGCAGGTTTGAAGTTTAACAAATTCCTGCTGACACTGGGAAAATAAAGAAACACACATCAGCTCGAGAAGCAGGTAAAGGTAAACCTCACAAGGTTGCCCCAACCCAGGGTCCTCTACCTACGTTGGGACAGCCCCCAGCCAATACAGGCTGGGGGATGAAGGGATTGAAAGCAGCCCTGCCAAGAAGGACTTTGGGCTACTGGTGGATGAAAAACTGGACATGAGCTGGCAATATGCACTTGCAGCCCAGAGTCCCAACCACATCCTGGGTTGTATCACAAGAAGTGTGGCCAGCAGGTCAAGGTAGGTGATTCTACAAACTTTTTAGTAGGAGCTGTTGTGACAGAACAAGAGACAATGGTTTTAAACTAAAAAAGAATAGATTCAGATTAGACAGAAGGAGGAATTATTTTATGATGAGGATAGGACACTTTGAATATGTTGCCCAAATTGTTGGTAGACGTGCCATCACTGGAAATGTTCACGGTCAGGTTGAATGGGACTTTGAGCAACCTCGTCTTACTGAAGAGGTCCTTGCTTATTGCAGGTTGGGATCAGACTAGATGACCTTTAAATTTCCCTTCAAACTGAAACTTTTTTCCTGTTGTATGATTCTATGATGTATCCTGGAGAACACAGAGCTTAAATAATTTCTCTAGTTAAAAGTGACAGCTTCACATCAGGATAGAAGTAATTACTTTGATAATCAATACACCAAACATTTAATGTTTGCCATGTTGAGTATGGGGAAACATGAGGAGTTCAACTATTTTATTTTTGTAGAATACTAAATCAAGATAATCTGCAGAGAAAAGACAAAAATCTGCATCTCCAAGGTGGCTGAAAACAGGTGTGTCTATTATGTATCTTGATTATAATGAAAAACTGTGAAGAAACGTACTGTCACTGCAGAAGACTATGAAAAAGCACAGATGTGACCTCTGAAATCAAACAGAGACAGAACAAGAGGTATCTCTACCTTGATAATTTCTGGCTGCACAACATAGAGCTGGGATTTACACTGAGTTCACAGTACTTAAAATTCTGGATGTTTCCCACCTATCTCCTCATGTTGAGGAGAGCAGAAAATACTGCTAAATATCCAGAACTTTAAACAAGCAAGATATTCTTCATTCTATTTAATTCCTTTCATCTGATACGGGCTCTGTCCAGCCCAAGTGATAAATGTCCTACCTTATAGTCACATTTTTTAAAGGTTTAGCAAAAGTCAGCGCATTCATAAGAATTTTCTTCTAAGACAAACATACTTCAGAGTTCGAATGTATGATTGTTTAATTTTAATTGTTTTAATTATTCCACTTGTGATCTTAATAGTTTATTTTCTCTGAGAAATTCAGGCTCCTGATATTTGAAGTACATAATTTGTGAGCTCTCAATTCCTCTGCTATCTTTAATGCCATAGGAGGAAAGGTTCTCCTTATATTTCATAAACTGTTTCAGCTGTTTGAAAACACTAATATTTTCTCTTGATTATTTGTGGTCTGTCTTAGCATTGGGAGCTGCTACTGCCACTTCAACTTCAGTGGAGGATAACTCCTTCTGCCCTTGCAGATGGCCTGGCATATGTTTGGATCTGGTTACTCTGACCATCAGTGGCAGTACCCCAACAAGTTAAATTCAGTGTGGACTTTCCAAAAAACACCCAAAATTAGTCATGAATTTCATCAGCACTCTGGCATTAAAATAGTGAACATGCATCCCTTAGTAACAGTACAAATATTGAACAGAAGGAGTGACGATGTGTAATCCTATGGGATATGCACTGAGAAATCTCCCTTGGAAGTTTCACATGTATTCAGGGAAAGGATTACCCATGTCATAGTTAATAGAGAGCACATCTCCAACACACAGCTGTATCAGCAAGTGGGAGGCAACAGCTACTGCAAAACTACTCAAATTCCCCATACGCATGGATAAAGAAACCAGTTAGCATTCATAACACTAAGTGACAAAAATTTCTTCTACAAGATGTTTTATATGCTTATGTGGTCAAAGAACACAGAGAGAACCACGCACAGTGGGCTTTTCATCAACCAAGCAGCAATGTTTTGTAGGTTTAAAAAAAATAATCTGAAAAGGCAAAAAAGAGAAGAAAGAAACAGAAGTAAAGAATAATGAGTCAAGTATCCTTGTGTGTTGGAAAGATAAAACAATGGCATCGAAATCAGAGAATCAATTTTGCTGTTTTAAAGCACATTGATTCAGCCAGGGAAGTAATGGCAGAGATCCAAGCAGACAAGAAAAACCACCAAGGCATTGCTGTTCACTTCTGTCTGGAGCCTAGAGGGAAATAATATTTTTGCTGGGGGAATTCTGAGGCTTTGGCATTACAGCAGCATCGATAAAGACTGAGTGGTCTAAAGTAAGAAATTAGACTTGTAACCTTGCAGTTAATTCAAAGCATTTTTATCAATTATCAGCCTATAATTAGCTGGTGCAGTGGTGGTATTTTAAAACTGTGTAGCACTAACTCTTAAACCATGAACTGATCCTTTTTTAACATGTTTTCCTTACAGAACAGCCATTGGAGAGGGTTTCTGTGGTATGTGAAATTTAAGCCATTTGTTTTTACTGATTGCTTAAATATTTACAGCATGATCTGCCAGATTCTTCCCTTCAGATGAAGTCATGGAGTTTTCAATGCTTTGTATGCCATTTAAATATACAATGACAAGAAAGTGAGTGCATGTGTTAACAGCTGTTAGAGACATATGGCATTTTCAAAGCTGGTGCAAATATTTACACACATGTGGATGTATGTATGCAGCTCTATTTCTTCACTTGACAGCATTCATTGTTATAGTCTACAGTTTTTGTTGTGCAGAGTTTACAGAAAAAAAAAGACAAATAGATGTTGCAGTTTACAGTAAACTCAAGTAAACAGCAGGAAATCAAAGCATTCACTTGTCTTTTCTGTTTAAATGTGTTTGCATTTCTATATGAAACCAGGAACTCTACTATTTTGATGGCTTAGAAATGCATGTAAGACTGCAAGTTATAAAGATCGAGGATACCAGGAAAATCTTAATGCAAATTCAGCTGCAATCTGAAGCAGTGCTAATGAATATGTAGAACAGATTATATTAGTAAAACAATATTAAAGCAAGCCCATAGTAACTGGATTATTATTATTTATAGTGGCAATCATATTTACATTAAAATTTGTATTGATGTCCATTTCAACTACTTTTTTTCATATTGATACCATTAAAGAAGAATGGGACTATTTGTTCATCTTTCTTCTGGTGTAGCATTGGTGTAGTAAGTCATGCATGAAGTTTAATAAGCCTTGCTAATTTTCTGTCAATTTGAGGGGCTATTGATTTAACCCATTGCAGATATTTAGCTCAAATTCCAAATCGGCTCATTTGAAAAACTGAAAATCATGTCATTCATTAAAAATGAATGCTAATCTTTACGCTAAACAAAATAAAATCTGGCCTAAATGAGCAACCACTTCATGAGCCAAGACAGACTGGTCTTCAGATTATGGTACGCAAAGATTTCTTTAGAAAATATACATATTGTTCATTTGAAAAAAAACCCTAAAACAATTAAAAAACAATGTATTTTCAATGGTCAGAAATATATGATCATATAAACTCATACAGTTTCTTTGACCTTTGACATCATCTATAACACCAGCTGTGATTACCATTTGCTACATGTATTCACATACGCCAGCACAGACCTGGTGTTGCTGTTATGAGATGACAGTGTTTCAGTCCTATCTGGGATTGTCAATACCGGCCTTTAAGTGAAAATGGTATCAAAAAGGGGAATTTTAATCATAATTGCGAGAGCCGTGTTGGTCTTTGCAACATGGAGAGTAGAATAGGAACTGCATTCCAGTATACTACATTCTAGTATTAACCTTTCTGTCAACTGCACCAAAGAAAGCAAAGTCTTGGATACATAAGATCCAAGAGGAGATCTATTTTCAAGTGATGCTTTAAAATGCTGCTTCATGAAGCAAAATTTTTTGCATTAGTGCTTTCTTTGACAAAAGATTCTTAATTTATAGGAGAAATGCATTTAGTCATTTTGTAAAATGATTTAACTGTAAAATGACTAATGGATCCATGTGAATTAGTCTTTTCAAAGTAAGGTTGCAGTGAAAGCTTCCCTGAGGGCTCATTCAAATTACTTTTATTGGGTTTAAATGAAAAATAAATATTTTTGATTATGTCTACTGTTTTACTGTTACTTTTAATTTTAATTTGGCGATTTGTGGCCATTGACAATATTCAATACAGTGTTGGAAGAGAAAGTGAGCCCAATTTTGCCTTTATTTAATTGTTTAAATTTTTACTGAATTTAAGAAATTAGTGCAAATGTCATCACATGATTTTTTTTTAATATCTATTTTTTAGGCGTTTTGTTATGGAAGATTTTTCCAGCTTTCGGTTTAGTTACGTTACATTCACATGGAAGGCCTTGTACTTTTGAGATGGTTTCTAACATCTTCCACTACAAAAGCAGTCAACATTCTCTTTTCTAGTGTACATTATCTAAGATATTGTTTTCTCATTCAACTCCAGGTATTCTGAGCGGTGCTTAAATTCAAAGTCTCTTTATGGATTGTCTCTGCTAACTTACTTGTCGGCTATGCAGCTGAAGGCAAGAAAGGGCAGTCTTGAATTTTATTTGTGGCTAAATCACTGTTGTGGGTTTTTTTAGATGGTGGTGACTAATTAGTTCTCAAATTGACCCTTTGCCACAAAACCACTCTCACAACAGCCTAGACACGGTAGAACTACATTTAGAAATACCAAAGTACTTGGTTTACATTTAAAAAAAAAATAATATATATATATATATATATTCCAATAGTATTTTTCTTTTCTATTATCATAAATACTAAGAAGAAAAGTCTTTCTTTCTTTATTGCTTTTTGATTCCATAAGTATGTATTTGGTGTTCTATTTCCATATGCTTTCATTTTCTGGTATTTTTTGTCTTTTGAAGCTTGAGAAAGATGGTGTTCTCAAGACAATGATAGTCTTTGCTCCTTTAACATCAGTTGTTACACTGAATCTCTTCTAGGCAGAGAAGTCTGTGTTTCTTAAGTGCAAGTATGGGAAGCCCTCAAAACAGGAGTGGTTTCATACAGAGTTTATCTTGGCAAGGTATATTGACCAGATCATAATTTCATAAACCCATCCATAATATAGTATTCTATTTCTACATTACACTTTCAAGTCCAAGTAGACAATGTCAGTTGCTCTTTCCTTATCCACCAACACTGTAATGCTGTCCTAGAAGGCCATCAAAATTTTTCAGACAATTTGACAGACACAATTTGTTTTCAGTGCAGCCATGTTAGCAAGCTGAATGCACATCATGCCGTGTTAGCACGTCATTGCCAAGTAGCACGTTGAATGTATTCTGAGAAAAACTTTGGAAGGAATATTATTTTTTTGTATAATCTATCGTTCCCAAGAGTGCTGTTTAGGTATTTGGTCCAGGAGAAATATCTCTATTACATTTTCTAACCTGCATAAATTTCAAAGTACAAAATCCCTATGCTCCCTTGATTACCTTCAGAAAACCAAGAACTCTTAGTCAAAATGGTTGTGTGCTTCAAATAGGAGAACTGAAATGTCTGGAACCTGCTGTCTGGAGCAGGCATGTTAACAGATATAGGCTAAATAGTTATCCCAATGATGGGCCCTTGCTTCTCCAAGCATTCTTTCACACATATAAGTGAGCCTTTTCCTTTTGATAAGTGCTTATACCTGTTCTCTATGTTTGGCTACACCCTAGCTGTGCTGATGAAATGGCAGGGACACAAAGGGAGCTACCCATGCATATTGCTGCTGAAAATATTAGTAATGGTAGCTGTTAGGAGGCTGCTGTGGAAAAGAACTGTTTCTTAAGAGTTGTAGATTGTAAAAAGAGAAATAAACTAAAATGCAAATTTATTACTGTGAAATGGCATAGAACATTTTTAAAAACTGTGTCTTAAGAGAGAAGATTTTTAGCCAAGCAAACAAGCTCAGTGAGCAACAAGCTAGCATTTTTTATAGAGACTCAGACAATGGAGCTTTTATTTTCTGTCTTTCCTTGTCCTTGCTTCAAGTTTCACCTGAAAAAAAGAAAAAAAAAAGGGGGGGATTTAAAATTATTCCATCAATTATACAATACTATAAAATACATGACATTTCATTTTCACAGAATTACAAAGAGTTTGGAAATCTACAGAAAAGATGGGTGAGAAAAACATAGTTAACATTTTGAAACCATTTGAGAGCACTGAAGAATATATTTCTTCTCTTTTTGGATGTCACTAAGCAACACCTTCAGAATAAATAGAATGGTTGTTATCTGAATTGCTAACAATCTAGCAGAGTTGTTTAAGATATTTTACGATTCTTTTCAGACATTACCATGCTCACTTACATTCTCTCACTTAAATTAGTTTGTTAGGTTTGCACCTCTACCTATTTATTTACATACTAAATTTACATACGCTATTATAAAGAATAGATTAAAAAAAAAATCCAAACAACAACAACAACAAAACAAAAATCCCTCTCAGGATATTATAAAGGAAATATTTTTTTCTTACTTAACTATTTCTGTAAGTATAAATTTGCAAATGAACCAGTGGAAAACTCCCTTCTCCCTGTGTCACTTCTATTGGTTTTTCAGATGTCTTTCATGCCTGTTTTGAAATACAAGCAAGATACAGATCCTGAAAAGAGATTGTAGAGAAGTGAATGTTGGCCTCTTCTCCCAAGTGAATAATGACAGGACGTGAGGAAATGGTCTGAAGGTGTGGCAGGGGAGGTTCAGATTAGATGTTAGGAAGAATTACTTTATTGAAAGAGTGGTCAGGCACTGGAAAGGCCTGCCCAGGGAGGTGACTGAGTCAGCATCCCAGATATTTAAGAAACATGTAAATATGGCACTTCAGGGCATGCTGTAGTGGCTAAGATTGTAAGGGGTTTTTTGTGTGTCTGTGGTTGGACTTGGTGGTCTCAGAGGTCCATTCCAAACATGACAATTCTGTGATTCTGTGATCCATGGATATTTTCCAAAACTTCACTTTCTTATATGAAGATATCACGAGACAAACTTGTGACATGTTTAAAACTGGC
This sequence comes from Thinocorus orbignyianus, assembly GCA_013400375.1. Taxonomy (NCBI): domain Eukaryota; kingdom Metazoa; phylum Chordata; class Aves; order Ciconiiformes; family Thinocoridae; genus Thinocorus; species Thinocorus orbignyianus. The sequence goes on from VXBW01007857.1 coordinate 29,106, forward strand.
AGAGACTTCAATATTGAAAGAAATCTGTACGAAAAAATGCTTTTATATGATGCAGAATTTTCTGTTCTCTATTAGACAGAAATATGCGGTATGGCCTATACTGGAACTTCCAGTATTCAAAATCACGCTAAGATATTAGATCTTTACAGATCTGAAAGAGAAAATACACTAATATAATTCTCTTAAGCTTTTCATCTAAATATTGTATAAGCCATACGCCTGTGAGAATATGAATAACAGTTATTTAAAACAAGTATCTTCTAACAATCCAAATTTATATTCATATCAGAATTATTTTGTTTAAAGTAGGGAAATCACGTAGGTAGGGCATTGTTTCCACTGCATTCCATACTCAAATTGTGTGCTGCCAGATCAACCAAAAATAAATAACTCATCTTCGTCTGACATGAGAACATAACCACCTTTGTGTTCAACCAGCACAGTGTACTATCCTTTGTAGATATGATGTCTATGTAGTATTACAGGGTTTTTTTAACACAAATGTAAAACTTTTCAGTGAGTAAATCGATAGTTTCTATTATGTGGTCAAATCATTTTAGTCTGCTGTATCTGTTATGCTGCAAGCTTGAATCATGACCTCTACAGGATCCAGTGGTGTAATTTCCTTTAAATACTGTCTCTGATTTAGCATCTTTGTACAACAAGGCACCATTTTAACTTATTTAGAAAATCTTCACATTTGCAGGGCACTAAGGTCTTTTAACCTTGCTGGCCTCAAGCAGCCTCACATGGGATCTCCACCCGCAGTGTGCCCATGGACCCAGGAGCACCATTCACATCCTGTACTAAGCTACACTGTAGCTGTACTTGGCTTCTGACTCCCTTTTCTCTTAACTAACCTCTACAGGCTCCTTGAAACCTGGAAACCTGGCCATGTTGGCTCCCCTTGTCATGTTGAGGATTTCAGATGAACCCTATGACCAGCCCCCGGCTCTTCCTCCTGTGCTCAGACCCAGCAGGGCTTTGCCCTGTTGGTGGGGCACCACCCATGCTGGTGTCACCCTTCATTCATATCCCACCTCTCTTCAGTAAGCAACCAACCCTCACTGCTCCCTGATGCAAATACATTTTTTTACCTCAACGATTATTGTTAAAGAATAATTCAGTTTGCCTAACAACCTTTTTTTTTTTTTT
>VXBW01007857.1:30283-48504 GCA_013400375.1 Thinocorus orbignyianus
TTTCCCCTCCAGATTTTAGGTGACAGCTTTATAAGGGAGCACTTTTTTGCAACACTGGTTGGTTGTTGGCTTTGTGTTTGTTTTTTTTTTTTTTCAGATCTTGTGAAGATCATCAGGGTGTTGTATCTGGTACAGAGGCAAAGACACTATGGTCTTTCTCATTTTAAAAAATGTCAAGGCAAAGCTTACTCAATCTTACTCTGTATTAGCAAGGGTTTTTGGTTTGCTCCTTTTTGCTTCTCAGTAAAAAATCATTCTTTAATTTCCACTGCCATGGGCAGAGAAGAGCAAATTTTCGCTGTCTCGAACAGAAAAATGACAAAATGAGTCTTTGAACCAGAATACTTTCTAGTGACCCAAGGAGTTTAAAACATTCACCTAGAAGATAATGCATTTCCAATCTAAACAGGGGGAAGAAAAAAAAAATAAAAACAAAAAAAAAACCCCACCCAACAAACAAAACAAAAACCCCACCAACAACAAACCCCACCACTTTACAGGATATAGAATATTGTAAAATAAAAAGACATACAAATAAACACATAGATACATGTTTCACCTTATGATACCATTAAATTTAAAGGAATTAAATATTTTTAACCACAAAAAAAAAGTAAGTTTTCCTGTATGTAAAGATGATCTTTAGATATTGATAGTGCAAATGTCTCACATGCTTCTGGCTCATTATAATATTTCTTATTTAAGGGCATGGGAAAGTAAGAAGCTAAATCAAATAGGCCTAATAATTTGCATCATGCTAGTACACTTTCTGAAGTATGCTGTTAAACATTAATGAATTTCATTCTCTTGAAATAAAGTTTAGATCCATGCAATTATTATGAGTTCATCTATATGCTTATATGCTCATAAATACTGTCGCGGGCAGAGAGTGATTGACTTCACTCGTAAGAGAGAAATAATGAAATGTTTATTAAGGTGAAATAGAAATTTTACAAAATTAATAGTGAATGTAACAGTGTTTTACGAGGTTCGATGCCAAGGTACACTTGTGTATTTACTGCATAGAGGACAGGGTCAGACAAACTGTCAGGGAGACCCTCCTGTTGAGTCACGAGGTTCAGAAAGGACCCCCTNCAGCCAGGGGGGAAAAGAAGGAGAGGGGGGGGAAAACAGGGAGAGCACACCGCCACAAATACCCATGTGTATAACCCAAATCTACAAAAAAACAAACCAACAGTCTAATTTCTTCCATCCTCCCATCCATTTCCTGCTTTAATGTATTTGGTCTACTCCTGATCTCACTACATAAAATACTTAATTATAATTCTGTCACACAGCTTTATCTCTACTTACCTAAGTGGAGTTAGAAGGAAACTGACAAATTCGTATCTTCCTATATTCTAGTATAATTCTGTATTGAACAATAAAAAAATATTACTTGGATTCACATTAACATTGCTCTGATAATAAAGCAATAATATTTGAACACAGACATGCTGAGCTTCTTTGCAATTCATTGTCAAAATAAAATGCTGAACAGCAAAACTCTCTGAAGAGAAAACTGAGATTACAGTTCTGCCACTGGAAGTTATCACAGATTTAGTTTAGTTGGGTCCGACATTTTTACTAAATACTTTGCTTTCTTTAACAACCTTAAAGATTCCCAGTAAGATCAGCTATAAACTGGCCAGTTTCATAAATTTTAATTTAATCTTGAGTCTTCTTTCTGATTTCTACCACATTTAAGATATGTATTAGGAGAGGAGAGTTAAAGTAGAATTCTAGTACCATTGTTTAGATTTTTTACATCTTATCATTTGAGAGGAACAAAATCAGAGGTTTGGGAACATAATCAAATATTTGAATCCAATCCTTTGCTATTAAAAGCAACCAAATTACACATTCTGTTTTAGAGATTTTCTTGTTTGATTCTAGATGACTTTAAATGGGATAGACCATGGACACGGTGCAAGGTAAAAGGATAGAATTTAAAACATGAAATGTGGCAAAACATTTTTTACAAGTACTAGGTAAATCAAGGAACAGTTTTAAGAATATTTTAAAATTAACTACAGAAAAGCAGCAGACATTGAAGTGAAGTTTGATTTTTCTTTGATAAACGTTATGTATTATTTTCCTTTTCTACATTCATTTGTACTAACTTTTCTTAATGCTGAAGATGATAGCAGAAATGTTCAATACAACATTAACTGTTTTAAAATTGTTTACATGATTATCTGTTTTTAGGTAGAATGATACACTTTAGCCCAGAAGTCATATAAAATGCATTTTTTCCTTCCTTTGGCTCCTTTCTAGACTGAATTGTTTAGCTTAATAAAACTGAAAAGCAGCTCTACTAATTTGAAAATCCAATTGCTATCCTATTTCAATCATTTTACTTCAAAACTGTAAGACACTTAAGAGAGGGTTATTTAGTAGAGGACATTATTTCAGGAGAAATATAGATATACTTTTTTTTTCAGTCACATGGGGAAAACGTTATAGAATGTATAGAAAGTGTGAGTGGATAATGCTAGAGGGAGTATAACTATTGCAAGGAATGCATGTAAAAGATTACAAACAAAAGAGAATAAAAAGAAATGGTGTAGCTGAGAGACTATAGAAGCAATGAACTTTTCAACATCTAGAACTGTCTACAGGATGAGATCAAACTGGTTTAGTCAATCACAGGATATAAATATTAGGCTAAGGTTAATTCTAATCTCTTTTAAAGCAGGTAACAAATTAAGTTCACTTAATTTATTTGTAGCAATGCAGCTTTATTTTAGAGATAACAAAAGAAGAGCTTTTCCCTGGAGTGCGGTGTTCTGGTATTCTTCTGAACTTGTGTTCTTGCTGAGATTCTTACTTGCAAGCATAAAAAGGGTACCATTTCTTCACAACATATGAAGATCGGATTAATTTTTTTTCTGATAAACCTGATTAACATTTAGGTGACCTCAGACATCCATTATATAACTTGTTTCTTCTGTTCATTTTTTTTTTTTTCCTTTTCCATCTAATATTGAGCATTTGCTATATTTTTTGATTCATGTTTTCAGTCAAGTTCTTTAAAACTAATTTGTACACTTGTTTTTTAACTTTTTTCTTTTTTATCGAGCAGCTCATTCATTGAACTCTTCTGGTTGTCAGCAAGTTCTGGGGAGCAACAGTTTCCTTCCTTCCCACACACATAAAGAAGATAGAAATAAATGTAGGACTTCAAAGACAAAATAAGAATGACTACTCTTATGCAGTTTTGTCTACTGACATGCAAAGAACAACATAGGTGCCATTGGCAATTTTATACTCATGTTTCTTTTTAATTGTCTGAAAAATATTGACAGACTTAGATAGAAGTGGCAGCATTGTTGTTTTTTTCTATAGAATCTAAACAATCTCAGATATGAAAACTAGTATGATAAGGGTGCAAAAAATCGTGTAAGAGTCCTCTGTTTCGGGCTTTTCAACACATGATGAATGAAACTGAAGAGTTTGGACTGGAAAATTTGGCAGTCATTTTTATTGGGCTGTTAAAAAATAGAAGAGGGAAGGTCTCAAAATAGCAGCATGGCTACTGGAATTTTATGCATAATTTGTGAGTTTCTAACATTTTGAAGAGCAGGAAGAGGAAAAAACCTTCCTAACTACCTTCTTGGTGATACTTTAGTGAATTAAATTAGACATAAGAGAAATAGCACAATTTTATCCCATCTTCCACTTAACACCAATATCGTACCACTGTATTCTTGTATTTTGAGGGGTAAAGGAAGCAGTAAGACAATTCCCTGTGACACACACCGGTACTAACAGACTTATTTTGCAAAGTGAGCTTCCTTCTGCAAAGCAGTTCCTTATTTCATACTCTTTTCAGTTTTGGCAATAATAGGTTTACATTTCACTGGTGTCTACTGGAGGTCATACCATTCAGCTTCAATCTGTAGACTGTGAATATCCCTTCTGCTATGACCATTTCCTTGATTTTCACTATAACACATATTAGAAACACAAGTACTATGAAATCCAGCTGAAGTCTTAGTGGTAAGGTTTACTATAGTGACTGGAAAATACAGAAACAAAAAATAGTTATGTATGCTAAAGGTGACTATATTGCTGCCTTTTCTTAATCTAGGGGCATTGTCCACAGTAGAATTTGAGAGGAAAATATGGTCTCAGAATCAGGGTCTAGACACTCCCCTCTCTGATACCTTTTTCTCCCTTTTTCTCGCCATAGCATCTCCATGAATGAAAAAATCCTATTGTCAGCTCTCCTACAGCCATTTCAATTTCATACTTCAGTTTGGTCTTCCTCTTCTGTATTTATCTGGTGCCCTTTAATTGTGTTACCAGAATTTGATGCATCAACAATTATCACTGTGAAAATCTAGTATGGAATATCATGCTACAAAGAAGATGAAAGGATAATGGAATAGAAAATACCCTCACATTGTTCATGTCCAGGTGAGGATTTGAAATGCAATTTATTCATTAACATTTGAACTAATGTGATAATTCAGCTAACTGTGAAGACATTCGACATAAAAAATTCTCTTTTCTGTTCAGAAAGAGATAGTTCAAATGTCTCTTGTAGAATAAAGAAAAACCTTAAGAACTGAATATCAATTTAACCACTTTAAGAGTAAAATATTTATATATTTTTGTTTTTCTTCTTTCCCAGTCTACTTGAAAAACTAAAAATCTCAAAGCAGAAAAGTGAGACAAATATTAAGCAGCTAAGTAAGCACATTTGAAGTGAAATCTTGTTGTTAATGCAAATTACAGAAAAAAACTATGAATGGTTAGGAATTCAGTATTACCTGAGGCATCTTTTAATACATTGTCAAGAGTTCATAAGCAAACACAAATAAAGGTGGTTTCATGTGCATATGATACAATATATATTTTTCTCTTTCAGCACAGATTTACAGCAAAGAAGGCTTTGGAAGTGGACTGTATTAAACTCATCTTCTTGAGTTGTTTTATCATTTCTTTTCTCATCCAAGAGTGTAATAAAGTTTATAATAAGATGGATAACATAAAATAAAGATGATAATAACAAATATAATAAGATAGAAATATCAAAACTTGTCACTGCAAACCCATTATAAACAGAAATAAAGTAATTAGATGACAATAGTATGCCACTGGACTGTTCTTCATTCTGGAATGTATTATATTTCTAGACCTACACTTACAGACTTCAATTTCAAAAATCTTAAATTTAATACAATGTTTTCTGATGAATACTAAAAGCCCTCAACCACTTATTTAATATATAAACATTTATGTGTCCAAGCTTCTTTTTAAAAAAATCCTGAATTTGATTGTTTTTGGAAAATAGAACCATTTTTATAGAAAACTATTTTATATGAAACAAATCAGGCTTCAGCCTATTTGATATTTAGTCTTTTAAGAAGACCATCTCTTTGAAAAGAAGCCGTTAAAATCCTTATCTACACTGTTTGACATACTGATGTGTTCCATTTTGATATGTGTTAAGTTCTTACACTTTATCCATGTCAGAACCCCATATGTTTTGACCAGATTCTTTTGGATATTCTCTTCAAGCAGGGTTTAATGTTTAATACCAAATTCACTTTGAAGATACTTGATGTCACTTGGGCAATATGCTGAAATCACGATGCAGTACAATGTAGCAATTGCCATATACAATTGGATCACAGTACAAACATGATTCCCAGGACTGATCTCTGTATGTTCACTGTCACAATTCCCAGTCATCAGGAAAGAATAGAAGATTAACAGAATCATAGAATTGTTTGGGTTGCAAAGGACTTTAAAAAGTCATCTAGTCCAACCCCCATGTAATGAGCAGGGACATCTTCACCTAGGTCAGGTTGCTCAAGGCCCCATGCAACCTAACCTTGAATGTTTCCAGAGATGCCACATCTACCACCTCTTTGGGCAACCTATTCTGTGTCTTATCCTCATTATAAAAGAATTCTCCCTTCTGTCTGCTCTAAATCTACACTCTTTTAGTTTAAAACCATTAACTCTTGTCCTGTCACAACAGGCCCTACGAAAAAAATTGTCTCCTTTCCTGTAGGCCTCCCTTTAAGTACTGAAAGGCCACAATCAGGTCTTCCTAGAACTTTTTCTTTTCAAGGCTGAACCCCCAAATGTCTTCATCTGTCCTATCAGGAGAAGTGCTCAATCCCTCTAATAATTTTTTGACCATCCTCTGGACCTACTCCAACAGATCCATGTCTTTCCTGTGCTGAGGGCTCCAGAGCTGAACTCAGTGCCCCAGGTGGTGTCTCCCTAGAGTGGAACAGAGGAACAGAATCACCTCTCTTGACATGCTGCTTCTTGTGTTGCAGCTCATGATGTGGTTGGGATTCTGGGGTGCAAGTGCACATTGTCAGTTTTTTATCTACCAGTGGCCCAACACCCTTCTTGGCAGGGCTGCTCTTAGTCCCTTCATCCCCCAGCCTGTATTGATACCGGGGATTACTCTGATCCAGGTGCAGGACCTCACGCTTGGCCTTGTTGAATGTCATGAAAGGGGTTGGGATAGACTAGATGATCTTTAAAGGTTCCTTTCAACCCAAACAATCTTATGATTCTATGATTTTTTGATGTCTTAGGGTCTTCAGATAAATCCTACCTCTCAAAGCTTTATTTGTTTCCGTTCAATACAGCGGAAACCAAGAGTAACTAGCTCAGCTGAAGAGATATATATTAGATTAGATGTGTTCCATCTGTGATGTCTCATTTTTTTTTGAATGTTTCATTAGAGTTTGTAGTTTTTGCTTCAATGTGCTAAAAAGGGTTGTAAAACCTATACATATGTGCACAACTGTAATGGTTGTGGGATTTTTTAAATTTAACAAACCAGCATTTACAGTGTGGTTTAATTAATTTCTTTCACAAAAGATACAGTTAGATTAAAATAATCTGCTCTGAAGTTTACTGTCCTTTGATTTTCTTGAAATGCTCGCTACCCATTAACTGTATGCTTTGAAACCTTAATAAATATAAGAAGAAATACCACACCTATATTACATGTGTAAGTTTTTGTTCTGCTGGGGAGTGATGGAGGAAAAAAATCATCCTCTTCTATTCAGAAAATATTTGACTAATGCTTTGCCAGCAATTGCACATTCAAATAAAGACCTGACAGATTTCACCCAAGTGACAAATGTAGGAAAAAGTTGAGTATAACAAGGCCATAGTTTCCAAACCAGTATAAATCACTTCCTAAAGCATCTTCAGTTTTGAAATTTGAGTATATCTTTCTTCGGCTTTTCAAGAGGTACTGTGGAATGCAAGTGATCTAGGCAAGGCGGCGATGTACTACATAACATCAACGTTATTAGCTACAGCTACGTGTCACTGATAACACTGGCAGTCTTAGTACAGAGCCTTTGTGTTCAAAGGGTGGGCCAAAAGGACTGCTGCAAGGCATGAAACTGATAATATGATCTTATTTCCATAAGCTTATCTTCAAATGTACACAGTCATTATTATATAATTTCCTTGAATAACGCTTTAAGTAAGAAAGACTCAGTAATATGATAGTTTTGTCCAGGAACCTACACTGAAACAAAGTGGTGTATATTTGTTCTTGAATTTCTCAGGCCATATGATCAATTGCAGCAATTATAGGAAAGAACAATATTAGTTTTACAGTTATTATCTTAAAGTACTAAGAATAAACCCCCATATTTCACCAGATAGTCCAATCACTGCCAAAATATGTGACAGAGGAACATTTTATAAACTCTGTATTTCACACTGACTGCACAACTAGAAATTGTCAGAACCAAGTCATTTATATCTCCTTATTACCAGTTTTCAAAAGGTTTTGAGAATATGTGGCTAGTGATGGATATTTTTTACAGCAGATGTTTTATTCTCTCTTCCTGTAGTATGTATACTTCAGATTAGTTCCACTACAGTTTAATAAAGTAACAGAAAGAGATTAGCAATAGGAGAACAAGACACGCAGCTTGATTACTCTTGTTTTGCGGAAAGAACTACATTTATGTAGAAAAGGAGGCTATTTAGGCAGTATCAGAGTTCCTGCATTTATAACTGCAGATCTTACTGTGCTTTCTAATTCATTTAAACTGATGGGAAATGTACTGAAATATTGAACAATTATTGAAATAGAATGTTTCTATTGCAAATTAGATTTCCACTGAGTAGATTACACAAATATTTCTCTCAAAAGTTAAAATGTACTTACATGCAGAAAGTCCAACAAAATTAGTAGATTAAGACTGAAATACTGTGAAAATACTTTTGGTAGTTCTTCCAACAGGGTGAATGACACTCCAAGTGAACAGATTTAACTGAAGAGGAACCAAAATATTTTATGTTTGTTCACTTTTGTGTTGTTTTTTGGGATAGTTAAACTGTAAGGATATTCAGTTGATACCTAATTTCCAGAATCAAAGTTCAAAATAACCCAGCTACTTACAGGCATGTTCTTACATGCAGAGGTTGCTAGGGTTCAAATTCAGTCTAAATCACTGTCTGTAGACCAACACCCACCTCTCTACAACATCTTTTCAGGCGGTTACAGAGAGCAATAAGGTCTCCCCTCAGCCTCCTTTTCTCCAGGCTGAACAACCCCAGTTGTCTTATCTTCTTCTCATAAGGCTTATTCTCCAAACCTCTCATCAGCTTTGTTGCCCTTCTCTGGACCTGCTCCAGCACTTCAATGTTTTTTTGTGGTAGGAGACCCAAAACTGGAGACAGAACTCGAGGTGGGGCCTCACCAGTGCAGAGTAGAGGGGGACAGTCACCTCCCTAGTCCTGTTCACCACCCTGTTCCTGATATAGACCAGGATGCTGTTGATCTTCTTGTCTACCTGGGCGCAATGCTGGTTCATATTAAGCTAGCTGTCCACCAGCACACTCAGGTCCTTTTCTGCTGGGCATAGAGGATAGGTGGCAATGGGCCCAAACTGAAATACAGGAAATTCCACTTATCTGTAACAAACCCCGTATTTTATTATGAGTGTGATCGAACAGGAGTTTCAGCCCTTGGAGATACTTGAAACCTGACTGGACACCATCCTAAGTGACATGTTTTAGCTGGTCCTGCTTTTAGTGGAGCAGCTGGAATAGATGATCTCCAGATACCCCTTCCAACTGTGACTATTATGTGTGATTCTGTGATTGCTATACAGATTTTAGCTGTGCCAACACAAGGGGACTAATACCTAAATGGCATGAGGTTCAAGTTGCAGCATCTATTTGTAGCATTTGTGTTTGATCTTAAAACACTTTAGCTTCTCAACCTTTCCACTACAACTTTCAGTTTACAGTCTGTCAATGAGACCATCTAAAATAGAAATGAGAATTTGGTATCCTGCTCTGCTGACAGTCAAAGGCAGTGAGATGCCAAACAAAACTTTCTGTCCTTAAAGATTTATTTAATTAATAAGTAAATGTCTACCAAGTTCTATTCCTGAAAGTAAAAGTGATAACTTAAAAAAATATAGAAATGTTTGAATGCATTTATTTTCAGTGTTCTATATTCACAGATGCTAAGTTTTAAGAAATTTCCCCAAGTCATCAGCTCTGGTTTTGTACATTTGAGAAAATTGGACCATTTGGAACATATACTCAGTACTGCTTCAGAAAATTCAAATTAATGCCATGAGAATGTTATAATTAGAAAGGTCTACAGTTGCTCTCAGATTATTCAACATCCACCTAATTTTAGCAGATTGTATCTGGAGAATGTAAATTCAGAATTTGCTACTTGCTTCACTCATGTTCATTAGAATTTGTTTACACACAGCCTGAACCCCACACTTGGTAGCAAGATGGAAAGGGTATTTTCACTTATTTTGTGGAAATACTTCTCTAACTGAAATTCATGCCTTTGAAATAAATGTAAAGAGTAAAAGTAACCTCTCCATTTCCCCGTCAAGTGCAAGACTCTCTTCATGGACTGTGAAGCAGTCATGAACTCACAGTTACATTCTCCTATGCCTACCATCTCCCTTCTTATAGTACATCTTGGTCAAGTCCTGCTAAAACATTGATTTTTTAAAAATAAACTTATTGTGCAGTAAAAGAGATTCACAGGGTGCTCTCATTTTCTTTAAAGCGGTATTTAAACAAAACATAAAAGGTTTTTGCTACCTTTATCATTTAACAGGGGCTTTTGTCTTTTCTGAAGGTTAATCAAAAAGCATATATGAAAACATTGCACCAAGTTTTTTATTTTTGTCTTCTCTGTTTTTTTCTTCACCTTGTACCTTATACATATTAAACTCACAAAACTTTGGCAGTGCTAGTGCTGCTATAACTGCTTTCTTGTTGTAACTCCAATTTGAAGACATCCACATTCCTACTCCAGCATGCCTTAGCAGCAAATACATTTCTTGTATTTTTACCTGGTGTAATCAGTTAAACTTGTCAGTTTATCCACTCCTGTTTCTGATCTGAATCTCATGATAAATTGCACTATAAATTGATGTCACAAGGCATTTAGTGAACTTAGATAACATTAGGTCATATTTTTGTTTACTTGCTTTCTTGTGTGGCTAAGACATTATCATTAAAAGTTTTATGATATGAGTTAAGAAGACTTTAAAACAATGAAGTTGGCTCTTTGTTTTGAGGGTTTTTTTAACTTATATTTTCATACCTGATCCCTAAAGTACACTGTTCAGAATCATTAACACCAAATATGTGTTTACAACTAGTTTAAATCAATTGCTAATTAACTCCACAAGGCAGAAATGGATTTCTGTTTAGCACTGACTTTGCGCTTTTCCTTTATTCTTGACACTCACAGGTGTGAGGTTCAAACTACATTAGTATCTGCTCTGTAACAGCCTGATCCAAACCCCATTGAAATCAAGATAAATTTAGTGGGAAAATCTGATTGGAAAATCTCAGAAAAACTTAGGCTAGACAGTACTTATGGAAATCTGATCTGAAGCCACTCTCAAATTAGGGCCAATTTTGAGGTTAGATCAGTTTGCCAAGGGTCCAGTCACATTTTAATACCTCTGCAGTCTCTTCGGTGCACCTTTTCTAGTGCTTCACCACTCTCATTGATCCCCCCCCTCCTTTTTATTTAATTGGAGCATTCCTTCCTGCAAATTGTGTCCAATATCTCTTCTTTTGTTGCATAATGAAACCAACAGTCTACCTCCATTTTCTCTAAAACTACACCATAGGTAATTGAAGAGAATATTTAGAGCCTGCCTTTCCCATTTTCAGGATGAACAAATTCAGGTCTCTTAACTCTCTTTTTATATGGCATAACATGTATAGTACTATAGCCATACACAAAAAAAAAATTCCCCAAAATAATCACAGAATTTGTTCTTGTTCTAGTAATTAAAAACAAGACCAAAACAAAGCAATCCATTGTTGATTAGTTTATTATTACTCAGCTTAAATATAGTTGTTATTAGGGCAGCATAATGATTCCTATTAGAAATTTATAGCTGATTACTGTATACAATCTTGATATCTTTTTTTTTTTATGCAAAGCCCTCATTACTTTAAGCATGAGTTGTGCAAGTAAATATGATTAAAGGTCTATTGAAATGGTCAAGTTTATTCAGATTATGCATTTCCTGGATTATTTTTTTCTGGAATGAATAAGATTCAAAGTATATAAAGTAAAGTAAATACAAGCTGAGGAGGTTTTATGGTGGTGATTATTTTTTTTTTTTTTTAATAGAAAAAAGCAATGACTGTTCAGATGTATGATGGAGAAAAAGGAAAGAAAATGCATTATATAAAAATAATTGTTAAAACAGATAATGTATATAAATGCTTATTTAATGAGTAAAAGATGGTGCGTATGTCAGGAGTCTTGTACTATTTGATTAGATATATATATCTAACAGAAATATCACACTATTAGAGTATCTCCATGATTTTAAATATTTAATTTTATTTTTAACATATTGTAGTAAGCAGTAATTAATATCTGAAATTTTCCGAATTCCTAGACACAGGATTTCAATCCATTTTGTGAAGAATCATTTTTGTACACAGGAAGAGACACAATACAAGAGAGATATCGAGATGCTGGAGCGGGTACAGAGGAGGGCAATGAAGCTGGTGAAGGGCCTAGAGAATAAATCTTATGAAGAGCGATTGAAGGAGCTGGGATTGTTTAGTTTGAGGAAGAGGAGACTGAGGAAAGACCTTGTCACTCTCTACAACTACTTGAAAGGACACTGTAGAGAGGTTGGTGCTGATCTCTTCTCACAGGCAATTAGCGATAGAATGAGAGGGAAGGGCTTCAAGCTGCAATAGGGTAGGTTTAGGTTGAACATTAGGAAAGAATTTTTCACAGCAAGAGTGGTCAGATACTGGAATAGACTGCCCAGGGAGGAGGTCGAATAACCATCCCTGAATGTGTTTAAGAGTCACTTAGATGTGATGTTGGGGGATAGGGTGTAGGGAAGAATTTTGTATAGTGGGGCTGATGGTTGGACTCGATGATCCCAAGGGTCTTTTCCAACCTGAATGATTCTATGCAAGCACAAAATTAACTTGTAGGAGGTAAATTTAGGGCTTGCTCACCTAGATTTATATGTGGTAAAACCCAACCACAGAGATTCCAGCATAAATATCAACTAAAAATTTTTTTCTCAGAGACTGCATGAGAGACTACCAAAACATTAGGGGGAGGGGAAAGAAAAGGTCAGAATATTTTCTTTGCTTTTAAAAACTGTATTGTAAATTATTCCATTTCTAGCCGTTTAAAATATTTTTCTTTTAAAGCCTGTAGATGTCAGTGTTGTACCATTCATTAAATACACATACACTTTACATATATAGATACGTATGCACACAGAAAGAAATCTAAAATATTAGGAGGGTGAGAAGGAGATGGATTTTGTGGGGGTTTTAATTTTATTTTCTACATCATGAAATGGCAGTTATATAGAGTATGAAGTTTCTGTAAATCTGATTTAAGTCTTTCTATGGTTCTGCATGTTGTATATTTATGGAAACTAATTTCTCTGTCACAATGACAATAACACAAATGATTATCTCTAAGATATTGCTTTTATCTCTAATATAAAATAAGTGCTTCTGCAAGTGATGGGATACTGTCATGCTTCACTAGGCTGAATGAGTGTAGACAATTTCAGAATTGGACATCATACTTATAAGTAATGTGAAACTTCTCCTTAATGTCTGTTTCTAAAATCATGGTGGTAAGAAACCTTGCATTTAGGAATATAAAAGCTGTAAAGATCAAGTAACTTTTACTTGAATTACTGTGGGCCATTCAGTTTTAATCTGTGAAACAGAGACACAAATTTCATAGTTGTGCACCACAAAAGAACACACACAAAACCCAGTACAACAAATCAATCAACAAACAAACAAACAAAAAAAAAACCCTCTAAAGGCTTCTGACAGCAATTTCAGGAAAGTAGAATTACAGCAAAGTATTTTCTCAGCTTACACAGTAGACAACCACTCAACACTTTCACTTATCTTTTGATAAGAAACGCCATGGCTTATATTCTACATGCATCTTAACAACCTGATAGAATAAATACAGTCTGTAGCAATTTGGGCAAAGAAAAAAAAGTAACACAAGACTCTGTAACCAGTCTTGTGACTTCTCTGTATATGTCATGTACTTTTTTCTTTCTTTAAGGGTTTTTTTCTTTTGCCTTTGAAAAGCTTTTTAAAGGTACTATACAGTGCTGTAATGTAAGAATCCTAAACAGGTACTTCTCTGCAATGTGGCTTTGTTTTAGTGCTTTCAAGCCATACTAGTTTGCAGAACTAATTTATACCTTCTTTTCTTTACAAGAAATTGTTTCTGAATTATGCTCTGATGAAGTATTCTGCATTTGACAAAGATGTCTACATTTTGCTCTTTGCTGATGCATCACATCTGAAGCATTACTTTTCACTGCCAAGATATAAAGAGGGTGGTAACAGGAGAATAAAAACTAATTTGTCTCAGCAAAACATAAATGCTCCTGATATTCAGCCTCTGTTCCTTAGTCTTCTACTTGAAGAAGGCAAATCTTATTTTCACTTGTTCATGAAGTTGCCATGGAAATAGATATTGGCCAATATAAATAACTTGCTAAAGGATTTATTAAATAAACATCTTATTTTGCTAACCCAGCCTCAGCTTTCGGATCCTGTTCCTTATCCTAAGCAGAAGGCATGCTTTAATTATAAAATCACTGTCTGTGGATAAAGTTCCATTACAGGATCCTCTATAAATTTCCTTCCCCATCCCAAACATTATTTTTAATCAAATTATGCCAATGTTTGGTTTCATCCTTATTTGTTGCACATTGTCATTTGGGTAGTCAATGCTTACAACATGAGGCACTCTGGAAGAGTTTGCAAATGAAGATGTGCAGTTTTGAAGGCTGTTTGGTGCTGCACTGTGTCAAGATTTACCTGGAGAATTTAGTTCAATTTCTCTGTGGAATCTGGACACATAAACTCTTTCCCTTTCCAACTTAAGTGTCCTAGGATGTGGTAAGAAATATCAATATACCCTGATATTTGAAGTACTGTGTACCTTCAGTCTGTACTCAGCACGACAATTTGGTTTGATTATGTTTTGAATTTGGACCAGAGGAAATAAGGAATCAAGGCTGTCATATTATAAATTTAGTAGTGCTTATGCAGAAAAGATGAAATAAATGCTGAATCTTAAAGATTAGAAGGACAGAAATTTTGTACAGCAAACAACATTAAAAAAAAAAAAAAGAATAGTCTTGGATTAGAGCAAATCTGAAAAAAAAAAAAAAAGAAAGAAAAATAAAAAAAAAACAAACCAAAACTCTAAGAACTGCTTAAGGGAAAAGAAGAAAGTGATAGAAGGATCGAGCCTGTGGTCTTAATCATTATAACCAATTACTGAAGATTTTTTGAGGTTTGGTTAAACCTTTTCATCTGTCACAAAATATATTTCTCTCCATTCACTGATTGTTATCAAAATTTCCCTTTCTCTGCCTCTGATTGCTCCATAGTTATTTTAGTTATTCCACATTATTTACATCAAATAATCAAAATAATATGAAATAAATACATATTTATTTTAAAACCTCCTTTTAATTAGAGAAAAAATATCTTGGATCTTAAGCAGTACAATGTTTTGCTTATTCAATATAAATATCAAAGTAACAAGTGAAATCTTAAGCTATCTGAATGAGAAGAAGATCCGAGACTTTCTCTTGTGCCAAATCTAACACATGTAGCTTGTATCAAGTGATATTTTCTGTCTCAGATTTCATTCTGAGATCTCAGACATCATTCTTTTCAAATGTTTTTTCCATGAGAAAGCACATCGAATTAGAGACACTACAGTTGTGAACTTAACCAACCTCGAATGCTTGTAGAAGCAAAAGTATGTGTCTTCCCATCAGTCCCACAAATACTGAAATTTCCATCAAGTGTTTGAAAGACTTCCCTGTTACAGCAATTTTAGCACTCAAACACACGTTCTTTGTGAGTGCACTTACAGACTTCATATGGTATGTTTGCTACTGTATTTGGTAAATTCTGTCATCAGTGCAGTCTGCATCCAAACAGAAAGCTCAAGTCTTTGCAGTTATGGTGGTCTGAATTTTTTTCCCCCATAGAAGTTTCAGTCATGGTGCTCTTAATATTAGTAAATTCAATCAACACTCTTAGTGATTATACTTAATTTTACTTAATTTTTAGATTAAATAATAGCTTTTTCAGTGTTTTTATCGGTTTTGGTAGTAAACTGCCAGGCCACATTTAAGATTTTCTTCAGCGTGTTGATTTTTGTGCCCGGAAATGACAAGCTTCTTATCTCTTTACTTAAATGTACAATATTAGACTTCTACTCACGCCCACAGTGGGTTCCATATAGCCACAAGTTTTCCAGTTGGCAGTATGTGCTACATACATACATGTCTGAAGAAACAGAGGACAATCGGAACTCTCGGTGCAGCTATAATATTCAACAGAATTAGGCCTGGGATGAATTTGACCTGAAAGCTTTCCTTTTCATCAGTGACATAGATTTGCTCACTGGTATTCAAAATTAAAGATAAGCACTAAATCAAATACAATTTCTATCAGCTTGCGATGAAACTGCCTTATAAATTGGATTGTGCTGGCTTAAGGTACAAAAAAATATCTGAGTAGCCAGAAATCAAGAAGAGCTACTAAGTCTGCTGATCTGTAATGTGAACAACTGGAGCTCAGTCCATTTCCTTCATCAAAGCAGATGTGTTGATCAGTCGGCAAAAGAGTATCATAGAATCATAGAAGGGTTAGAATTGGAAGGGACCTTAAACATCATCAAGTTCCAACCCCCCTGCCATGAGCAAGGACACCTCCCACTAGACCAGGTTGCTCAAAGCCCCATACAGCCTGATCTTGAACATTTCCAGGTATGGGGCATCTGCAGCTTCCCTGGGCAACCTGTTCCAGCATCTCACCACCCTCACAACAAAGAATTTCTTCCTAATATCTAATATAAATCTCTGTTCTCTCAGTTTAAAAGCATTACCCACCATCTTGTCACTACATTCCCTGATCAAAAATCCCCCCCCATCTCTCCTGCAGGCCCCCGTTAGGTACTGTAAGGCTGCTATAAAATTTCTCCAGAGCCTCCTCTTCTCCCAGCTGAACAATCCCAATTGTCTCAGCCTGTCTTCACAGGAAAGATGCTCCGGTCTTCTTCTCATCTTCATGGCCCTCTGCTGGACCTATTCCAAAAGCTCNTCTGCTGGAACTATTCCAACAGCTCCATGCCCTTCCTGTGTTGAGGACTCCAGGGCTGGATGTAGTACTCCAGGTGGGGTCTCATGAGTGCAGAGTCAGAATCATCTCCCTCAACCTGCTGCCCACGCTTCTTTTGATGCAGCCCGGGATGCAGTTAGCTTTCTGGGTTGCCAGTGCACATTGTCGGCTCATGCTGAGCTTCTCAAGCACAGAACCAACTCTGATAATGGACTCCTAAGTCTGAAGGACAAAGGTTTAATACAATGCTTTCTGAAGAGTGATAGCAATTAATATTATGTACTTTTTTCTTTTTTTTTTTTGGTTGTGTGGTAGTGAAATAGCTCATCTGATTCATGCAAAATTAGTTTCACTACCAATGTCGTACCAATTATTTCAGTGGTTCATCCAAGTTTTATTATTATAGGAGACTGCATGAAGGCTATTTTGCCACATCTAGCAGCTGGAAGTAATTTCTCACTAAGGAAATTGAGATAGCTTGGTGTTAAGATTAATACAGTTTGCTGGTATTGTTTTGAGTAAATTAAATATGGAGTAAAGAGGATATGCTTTGGTGCCAAGTGAGACTCTAGTCAAATAAAGGAGCAAAATACATTTGGTAGATAAAGATTGCAGTTAAAAATCCCCCAGAAAACAACTTGGTGGTTTTTTATTTGTTCTGGGCTTTTTTTTTTAATTATTTATTCATTTTTTTTTACTTTAATAAAACATGATATTTAACATCTTCTGTAAGACCATTAGAATTGAGAAGCACAGAGCATACCATATCCCAGGATGAGACGATGCCGTTATTAAGTGATGTCTTTGGTGTGCAATCCCGCTGAAGGTTTGCTGGATCAAAATACACAAGAAAGTTTGTCATAACAAATACAATGTATGTCTCTGCAGAACCCTCAGTGTGTGGGTTTCCTGGTTTTCCTGGGCTGCCATTTATTCTTAGACACAATGCGTAAAGTAAAATCTTTATCTGGTATACTCTGTGTTCATCCACAACTTTAACAAGTATATAGACACAAGATAAGACTAGCATACTCTTTACATGAAACAAGGAAAACTAACAGAGTAGACCGTGTAAGGCCATTTCAAAATTGGAGACTTTCTTCTTGTACTAGGAAACCTAGGAAATGCTTTTGAATGAATAGACTGCAATTCATTATGATACATGAATTTATCACATAGTAGTTCTCTTATTAAGATAAAAGAAATATTGCATTTTATCATAATAAAAGTTTATTATGCTTTTTTTTTTTATACGAAGGGATGTTTAGGATTTTAAAGGAAGACGAAATCTTGGAGACTAATATGAAGTCTTATGTATTCATATTTTGGTTTCTGTGCAATATTAAGGAATCAATCTTTTTTTTTTTTTTTTTTTTTTCTGATTCCTTCTTTGGAAGATCTTTTACTCTTCTGTATCCTGATTGTTGTTGGAATATTCTAGGTGATTTTAAGAAAGAAGTGTGGTCCATGGGAATTCTGAGTTGCAAAATTCTGAGGAGAAAGAAACTAAAGAAACCCAAAACAGAACACCCACCAAA
>VXBW01007857.1:48516-73100 GCA_013400375.1 Thinocorus orbignyianus
AAAAAAAAAAAAAAAAAAAAAGAATTACTGTTTGTACCGGGAATAAATTTGTAATCTTGGAATTACCATAGGATCAAAAGGCAGCTTCCAGAACAATTTCCTCTGGAGAGTATAGCCCTTTCAAAAAAAGTTATGTCATTGTTCAGTGTTATTCTAGCAGGAATAAACGATGGTTCTTCATGCTTTCTCATAATTGTTGTTACACTTTCTTATAAATGCTTCAAGATAGAGGGCTTACAATGGAGTAGAAATGCTACTGTTTTTCCATAAAGAAAAAAAATAGTTGTAAATTTATTAGTGATCTAGTAATAACAGCAAAATAATCAATGACTTTCTGTAAGTTTTATATTGCTAAGAGTAAAATGTCACTCCTTGTAGTGTTACTTGTGAAATTTGTGCCGTTCTGAAATAAGTTCATATTATCATGGAACAATTATTTCATTTGTGAGATTGAAAACGTCATTGGCGCTATCCTCTCCAAGCCTTCAAGTCTCAAAATGAACAACACTGTGAACAAAATGTGTGTAAATGTTTACTTTTAGCAAACACTGAAGCTTAGAGCAATCTACCTTAATATCAGCAGTATCTATATCCCAAATATCTCTGAAGTATTTTAATTCCATTAAAACATTTTATGCTTTAAGGGTTTGTTTTCAAATGTCTTCTTGAATTGAAGCATTACTACTATATTTATAACTGGTGGAATAACAGTTTTGGTTTTCTTAATCAAACAGAAACAACATTTGAGTTTTCCAACCAGAAAATCTAGTATTGAATTGTTTGTCAGCTAGAATTTCCTACAAAATGTAAACTGTTGTTGGAACTCAGCACTACTGAGCAGCTAACAATTTAAAATTTCATTTAGCTATAAAGATTTGGCATTCTTTCAAAAACAATGCGTAAAGTTTACAGAATTAACATATCCTTATGTATGAGCAAGAAAGAAAAAGAAAAGGCTCTATAAACCATAGAAATGATGATCAGTTGTCTCATGTTTTTTTCTTGGTATTCTACATGTTATTTGGCAGCTTTAAGGGCAGAGTATTCACAAAAAAGTTATGGTACATCAAACGTCCTTGCTCCAGGATAGTCCAATCTATTTATCAGGTACTTAAGACAGAGTTAAAGAAATCTGAAGCGTTGACAGTTGATAAAAATAAGCTTAATAAAAAAAAAATGATTGGAATCTGTGAGATACTTATCCACTGATTTTGATGAGAGCATCATAAGAGCTTCTGACAAATACCTTGCAAATACCTTGGGAATATCCACTCCGTACCAGAACAGTTTTAATTTCTTTCAACAATTACACCTCATAAAATGTGGTAGAGGAAAGATCACTCAATGCGATTAGCCTGGATTTAAGAAAAACTGTTGTAATTCCCTATTTCTGCTACAAAAAACTGGTCAAATTTTATTCTCAGCAGCGGTTATCAAAACAGTAGTGCGTCTGAGTCTAACCATATCCCAGCTCCAGGTCTGCTACTATGTGGCCTGCAAATGCCCTGTTTTATGGAGAAGGAAAGGCTGAAAGAACCTGAGGCTGGAGTATCCCAGTTTGCACCTGACCTGGAAAAGTCAAGACACAGCATTTTGGTAAACACTGTTGTATGTTCTCACGTCTCAAACAAGAAGCATCATTAATGCTTTAATTTTATATAAGTAGAATAAAATATCCTGGTTTCATCACAATATTGTGAGGAGAAATACAGTGAGGTTTTATGTAACTTTTTATATTAGAAATACTAGTTGTAAAAGCTGTAACAGGTGGATGCAAGTTCACTGTATGGAGTTTATTATCTCCAGGTTAGCACTGTGGCAGTAAGGCTTTTAGTAAAGATCTGGTTTATGCATAGAGACAACAAGCTTATCTACAAAAGACTGCTTGTTGATCACTAGGACATCCATCTTTAAGAACTGTTTCTCACATATGGATAACTACCAGCATAAACAGTGTTATAAGCTGGCTAGTTAGAATATCTGCATGGTAGTAAAGTATGTTATTTCTTGTTTCTGCTTTTAAGCATATATACATAAATCCTAAGAATGTTGAGCTGTTGAGCACCAAAGCCAAGTTATGATTGTAAGTGTAACTCAGCTAACGTAGTAAATATAGTCAGACCACACCAAATTATGCATGAAGAGATATACAGAGTAGCTGCATGAACTACCGGAGGTCCAAATTCAAAATCTACAACTCCAAAAATACCTTAGACAGAAGACTAACAGGAGTTTTGTACTAAGGAATACCAAATCTTCCCTATTGGAAGTACATTAATTTTGATAAAAAAACACACACACACACACAAAAATCCCAGCAGAAAATGGAATTTCTGACTCCCTGTGGTGGGTTGACCCTGTCTGGATGCCAGGTACCCACCAAAGCCACTCTATCATTCCGCCTTCTGAGCTAGACAGTGGAGAGAAAACATAAAGAAAGGCTTGTCAATAAAGATAAGGACAGGGAGAGATCAATAACCAGTTCTCATCATGGGCAAAACAGACTGAACTTGGGAAAATACATTTAATTTATTACCAATCAAAACAAAGTAGGGTAATGAGAAATAAAACCTAAATTTTGGAACATCTTTCCCCCACTCCTCTCTTATTCCCGGGCTCAAATTCACTCTTGATTTTTTCTATCTCCTCCTCCCCCTTAGCAGTGCAGAGGGATGTGACTAGTTCATCACACATTGTGTTTGCTGCTCTTTTCTCCTCAGGGGGAGGACTCCCCAAGGGAGACAGTGGAAGTCCATGAAATTCTCCAACCTGAGTCCTTCCCGTGGGCTACAGTTCTTCATGAACTGCTCCAGTGTTGGTCCTTTCCACAGAGCACAGTCATTCAGGAAGCATGAACAGAACATCTCAGCTGCAAACTGAAAGCTGAAAGAAGGTATAAAAGCCTCAATCCATGAGGTTCTACAGCTCTGAATTTCAGCTTGAAGGAAGTAGTTTAACATGATTGGCATGGATGGAGGTGTAATGAATGAAGCAGAGCTTTTCCACAATTGCTTGATCTTGCTCTCTCCATTGTTTTAGTTTAAACTCGGGGCCTTGCATACTGGTGAGCCCCAAGTACCCCCAGTACAATCTCATTGCCTGCACACTTAATGCTAGCTCCCAGACCCTTGAATAATCTCCTCCACAGATTTATAAGGATTGTTCAGCCTCTATAACACAACAAAAAGTGTTCCAACTGGATTCTCTTTGTAGAAGAAGAGTCAAATGATTTGGACATAAGCACACATAAATAATGCTTGAGTTAGGCAGTTACTTGAGCTGTCTTAAAATAGAATTTCCCTAATTGATGAAGTCAGAAATATGCACCTCTAGTGGGAAATTTGACCCGATATACCCCTGAGTCACCTTGCAAAGGTCTGAAATCACCCTCAACTGACCATTAGAAGAGTCCTAAAAAGATTATGTCCCTAACCAAAGCATTTCATTTAAATTCCTAAAATTAGATGGTTGAAATCTAGTTCTAAATCTGAGTAGAGCAGGGAGCCAAAAGTATGTCTATCCCAGTCCAATTCTTTAATCACAGCACCTATCTAAAATAAGAAATGTCTGATCAGGTGGCAATATTTGCATAGCAGTAAAATTGATGGCAAGAAATATTTCAAGTGTACTTGGGTTGTTATGAAAGTAAAAGGTTTTAGTATTAATTTAGCAAATAAGGCTGGTTATTTTCCAGTTAAATTAGGGGAGAGAAATAGCCAGAGACCTTGAAAAGTGTACCTATAAAAATATCTTGGCTTATAAATTCTGTCCATCTTAAAGCAATTGGATTTATGTTATTGAACTTGCCAAATAAAGATTTCTTTTTTCCTGCATTGACTGAAATAATTTCTGGTTGGTATTTTTTGCTGCATTTATTTTCCTCACAACTACTGGGCTGATGACAACTCACTTGTCACACTGCCGAACGATTATAATCAACCGATAATTGAGGCTTTGTGCTAGTTAGCCTTTGCAAATTCAATTTCTTTAGCTAGAGTGGTATCATTACAGACAGATTTATAAATCAGTATTACATGCTAATTACCAATATCAGAAAATAATAGCTCAAGTACTGTCCTGAATAAACTGAATGTTAAATACGCACAGAATGCATAAATAAATGGCTCCATTCTTCCCCTTGTCTGAATTTTTGAGAAAATACTTACACACTATTAAATCACATCATATAAATGCTACATTTAACTAAGTTGTGTGTCTTGGTTTGTTTTATTTTTACAAATCTTGGGGTGATTTTGAAATATTAAACAGAGAGAGTTTTTAGACAAATATGGAACAGTATTGTGTAAAGACAAGAAAGTTCTCAGATTGTTTGTTTCTGCTTTCTCACAGGAGGTAATCACTAGCACCTAATCTTGATTGCAATCACATTTTAATGACATCCCTTATCCTCACTAATCTTTTGGTTTATAATTCTCGAACCTTCTAGTGAATTTAAAAAGAGAGAGAAAATGAAAGAGATTCAGTTTGGATGTGTGGTAATTGGCAAAAGGCAAAAGGGAGAGTCAATTATCTCAGATTATTAGTACAGACACGCTGCATCTGGTAGTGACTGAGTCTGTTTGTCCAGAAACACCTATCAAATAAATAATTAAAATCAAATGTTGGCAGATGTGAATCTTTCCTCTCATGATTGCTTTCTCCTGATGTACAAGATTTGATAAAGTCTTTCAGTTTAATTTACGGTCTTCTTATTATTTTAACAATATTGTGGAAGGTCCAAAGGTTGTATGCACAATATATGGAAAGCTTCCTAGGGAATTAGACATCTGTATGTGTTTATTTAGATTTTCCCACTAGTATAAGCTCTGCTAAAATGATGTAGAAAGTAGAAACAATCTGTATTCTTACCGTGCACTTACAGCCCTGAAGGAAAACCTGCTGGGATTGGCTGCAGATGGCTTCATCATAGAAGAAGAATGTGCATCCTAACAGTTGCTTGTTCTGTATGCATGATCAAGCAACAGTCAATGGTTTCCTGTGCCTCATTAGCTGTGGTGACAGGAAGAAGTATGATTCTCCCAAAATACCTGCCCTTCCTCCAAACTGGGGTAACACTGCATGGAGGAAACACAGAGAAACTTGAATTTCATGGATTTTTTTTTTTATTATTATTTTTTTTTTTTCACGGAGCACACCTAGAAACAGCAAAAAATCAACAAATTAACATAAAACTTGATTTCTGAAAAAAAAAAAAATAAATTGCATTATAGTAAGCTTGAGCTTTTGATATGTACATCATTACATTCTTTTATCAAATGGAAAAGATAAATTATTTCAGTCGGGTTGATTTTGGTTGATTGTTGTTTTTTTAGTTATAAAAATACGATTCAGCTTTAAAAAAAAATGTGCTGATGATGGAGATTCTCAAATAGTTCAGCATAACTTAGTATGCATGTAGACCAGAATTTCCATAAACACCTTGTTTAACTGCATTTTAAACTGTGGGGGTGAAGATGGGACTGAAACTTACTGGTTTTCTGTTCAAGCAGTGGGGTCTACGATACTAGAAGGGGAATTGGAAGATACATTTAAGGGGCTTTTTTTTTTTTTTTGTGTAGTTGTGGTCACAGTTGTGTTTTTTATCTTGTAGCTTTGCTGCCATTCCTCTGTTTTCACAATACCTTCCAAGATTCATGCAATCCTTAAGAATATGCTTAAAATTAGTGATACAGACAGATCCTCTGTTTTGAATATAAAGGAAAACCTTTTGATACAGATGTCCCGGTTACACTACGTTCTTCCCCGGCAGTTTGAGTCGTTACCCCTAAACTAGAACTTCCCAGTTTAAATACTTCTTTCTCCTATGCCTCGTATAATGAAATACGAAATTATGGTAATACAACCATCATAAAAGTTGTGGCAGTCTAACAGTTTTTCATAATTGTGAAAGTAACACTTATGTCTAACTTTGAAAGTTTCTGAGTTAACAGACTTGAAGTCCTTGAGAATGCTGCTGTACATTGCAGTGGTTCACCCCATAAAACATACAGTCAACAATCAATATATCTATTTCACAGGTGAATTATCACCCCAAAATTATTGTTAAAAATGCTGTAAAATGTGTTTACGCCAATCTTTTTCCTGGGAAATGTGCACTACACAGAACAGATAATTATATGGTATTGTACAGAGATTTTGTTGGTGTTTACTCAGAATAAATGGTGTAATACAGGCATTTTACGCTCACTTTTTCAGTTTATCATCTGGAATTCTGCATTACATTCTAATAGCGTTTCTCCTAAGTAATTAAGATTCCTGCTATGAGGTTTATTTTTCTTCATAGATATGGTGGTCTTTTTTCCCCCATATACATATTAGTATGCATATTTATATAAAACTATAAATTATTCTGGCAAGGTAGATTGAGTCCTTCAGTTGAATATATGTGCCTAACTTAAACCTCGCTTTGAAGGTAAACAACAAAATAAATGCGCACATATTTTTGCAAAGATGGAGAATTTAGAATTTCTCATTCGGTGGGGTTATAGACTTATTCAGAATGTCAATTAGTTGCCTTAATTAAGTGGCTTAATAGAGGCCTAGAAGCCTAATATTAAGAACCTATTTAAAAATTCTTGGCTATGTTTTTAGGAAAAACCTTAAATCATACTGTCAGTTATATATGCACAAGGGTCTTTTTGTTTCATGTACTTAGTCTCAATACTAAGTACTTGATAAATGCATACATTAAATATTTTGTGAGAAATAATATGCATATTTTACTATGAATGACAGACCGTCTTTTTTAAAGAGGCTGAAGTCTGACGCATGTTATACTGAAAACACTTCCAGCCATTAGAGATATTTTTTGTCCTGTTACATAGTGTTTCACTGGCTAAACAATCCAGTGTCCAATTACCATAGACACCTTTCTCATACTTAGTGGTATCTTATATTAAACTAGGCATAATAATTTTACTTGTAGATGAAATTAGTAGTAAACACAAGCAAGTCATAGACGTAATCTTTCTTTTTTAAAATTTTTATTTTATTTCAGTAAAAGTAATGAGGAAAGGTGAGTTTGTCAGTACTACATTGTTTAACTACTTAAGCAGTTTTTAACTGCAAAGTTGTGTTTAACTGTATAAGGGACAGATGATATAGCCTTAGCTTGTTTCTTTCAGTCCAGCAAACATGTGGCAGTCATTAATGGGACAGACATTAATTCAGTTCCCACCTCTTAAAAGTCTTTATTGGTTTAACAGATACTACTTATTTTGTGAGGAATTTTTAAATTATTTACTTACAGGGCAACATAAAAAACAATTCCAATTCAGAAGGAAGAACTTTCTTTTTAAATGCCTAGCTTGTAAGAAACTAAAATAATGATGAAACAAACTAGGAGCAAACTTACTATGGAATAACATAGTCGAGAATAGAGAAGTTTTTGAAAAATACTTCTTTTTTTAATTATTATTTTTAGAAGTAGACTTATTAATATTCTTCCCATACACACTATCCTTCTGAACTTTGTTTTTCACTCTCTCTCCTCACTTTCGTATTTGGCTCAAAAAGGGCATTGGTTACTCAGACTAAGAAGTCACACAAAGTATCTCTGCTCTTCTTTTTCTCCACCTCTTCTCTAGCAGTTGGACAAGACATGGGTCTGGACGGGCTTCAAGTGCTCGAAGTGATACAGAAAGGCAGGCTAATTTCTTGTCCTGCTCAGGTCCTGAAGAGGTCTGCTGGTGCAGCAGGCCTGAAAGTTAGATGGGAGAGAGAAAAGAGGGTAGTGGTGGATGTGGGAGCACAGGGAAGAGCTTTGTTTATGAACATACACCTGTGTCTTCAGTCTTCCCTCTGACAAAAGTGACAAGGACTGGCAGGGCCAAGGATCTTTCTAGCCTTTTTGACTTGTTTGGCTTCCACTGCCATTGCCTTTTTCTGCTTCCTTCCCTGTGGTGTTGAGGGTACAGCTTTTAAACTTATTGATCATTTTCTTTACAGAATAAGAATTTTAATTTTATGTTGCATTGATAAAGGCATAGATAAAAGTAATAAAGTTTCAGCTGTTATAAACTAATGATATGAGAGCAGCAAGGATTGTAAGCAACAATAAAGTTCTTTATGAGACTACTGCTGTAACAGGAAAGAAAAAGAGGATTTTTTTATCCAGCATCACTGAAAAGACTTGGCTGACCTTTCCCATCACACTAGTAAGTGTAATGAGAATTGTTAAGGGCACTCTTCTCTCATTGCTCCACACAGGTTAACTGCTGGTCACCTCCTTCTGCTGTCACCTCTCTCTACTCCACAGGTGCTAGCTATTCTTTTCTCTCAAGTGGTCTGATTGATTACCATAATTACATTATTCTCAGAGCAACTGTAACTGGTATTTAGTTTGGATTTTCTTGCTTCTTGTCAAATCTGATGAAAGGATTCTGAATACATGCGTGAATATGCATTCATATGTGTATGCATTGTCAGAATCTGTCAGCTAGAAACTAGCAATGGCTGAGCAGGATAGGCTTAATTCTAGTAACTTGCGTTTGTACATTGTCTACATATTTATCTGTCTATCTACCTGATCTATCTGTCAGGACAGTGTAAAATGACATTCAGCATCTGTATGCTTTATGATATTGTTAGTGATGAATTGCTAAGTGTTATAAATTAGTGTTTTCCTTTATACCTTGCATAAAGCAATTGTCTTTGGTTCTTCATATTATACATTTTTCCCTTTGATTTTTCCTGTTTAAAAGGAATACAAATTCTATATTACATAACCGTGTGTGTTGAGGTATGGCATATTGGCATTTTCTGGAAGACACTGCTAAAATGGCACAGCAGGACACAAGAGGCATAAATGACCACTTAGTTACATAAACAATTGAGAATTTATACAACTCATTTTGAAAATCCATCACCTTTTCTACATCTTATAAGAAGAATAATATAATGTATGCATATTATGTTATGAGATAATCACACATAATGTCATGCTGCTATATGGAATTAAAATAAGATAGAATGGGGAATAACTTCTATGAAACCACTTTTCTCAAATGAGAAGGCAAAGCAAAGCGTATACAGGAATGAAAACCTTTCCAAGGAAGTATGCTTCAGTATGTACAGAGCTGATCATTTTCCAGAGCAGAAAATATGAGATCATGGCTACATAATACTTGGGAGTACTGTGTAGATATCCCCAAATCAGGACACAAAGGGAACTCTGACACAGTGAAGTCTTTGCCAGATGCCTTGGCTAATTAGCCAGGCTAAAGGGCAGACCATGCACCCAGTGAGATGTGGAGGCCACAGTACAGCTTCTGGGATCATATGCGTGTATCTGCATATTGTGATCCCAGCAGTGTTGGACATGTTACATGTTTAAAATAAACAAAACCAAAACTAATAAAAATAAACAAACAAACAAATTTCAGAAAACAGAGGCAGCAGGCAGGTTCAGCATTGAACTAATGTTCACGTATATTCTTTAATTGATGGCACTACTCTTGATGACATGGCACTGGCCACTGTCTGTCACCACCCTGAGATAATGTCCAGACCTAGTTCAGTAGAGGTCTTTTCCTACAGGTAATATGGACAAGATGTTCCAGGCCTTAAACAAACTCCCAAGAAAACATGCATTATGTTATCAGACATCCACTCCTGTCCCAAAGCAAAGCGTACAGAGGTGTAATGTCACATTGTACACACACAGTCCTCATATTAATTCAGGCACTTTGAATGGAAGATCAAAGATGCATGAAATACAGGAATTATATTTTAAATCTACATCTAATCAAGGTCCAAAGACTTTGATGTAGCCATTTTCAGTTTCCGTTGCTTGGCTTCAGAGCTGAATGATGGTCCTGGGTACAATTTTTTTTTTTTTTTAGCACATAGACAGATAAACACTATAATAAAATGTCAAATAATGTGTGGTTTAACTTTTAATACATAATTACTTTAAAAACAATTAGTGCAGAGAAAGTAAACTTCACAGGCTAGAAAAGTAGCTTTATTCTGGAATGTACACTATGATTCCTGTCATATGGCAAATTTAGAGTTGTTCTAATGCATTTTAAAATGAGCAATTTGGATTTAGTGTGAGACCCAAATATTTCTGTCAGGGAAAGAGAAAGTAATATCCCAGTGGGAGATTTTTTAGACTGACATGACCTTATCAATTTCTGCCATCATTCATAAGCTGTTCAAGAAAATACATCTTCTAGAAAAGACTTTTGTGTTATAAAATCCCAGTAGGGAATATGTATTATAGGTACCCATCTCTACTGATCCACAGAGAATGGGTTGTTAGAGTCTTCAGCTGCACAGTCTTGGATCTTTAGTTCAAGGTTTTTACACGGGAGGTCTCCAGTCTGATCCTCATGTGTCAGTCCAGCCCAAGACTGTCATGACGGCACATTTGTAAAAGTGTACAAAATAGTGCAGAGAAAAACGCAGTCTGAAGTAAAAACAAGTCAATCAATATTGTTTCAGAGGAAAAGAAGACTGTAATAAGTCATGAAGAATTAATATTAATTTACAACTGTGCGGAAACAAAACAGAGAAATCATGCCTGGGGCCATGACCCTCCAGCTACCTTGTTTGTTTTCAGAGCTGTTTTCCTTCCTGAGCCCTGTCGAGATTTTTAAAAAAATATTCTTTTTTTTAAAAAAAAAAAAAAGTATAACAGGTTGTTCCTCATAGGAACATGATTTTAGTGGTACTTTTTGACTTCCTAATTTCAGTATATGGGAAAGGTGGGTTTTGACTGTTCCCCTCAAGCATTCTGTTATTTGCTGACTCACCAAGAGTCCGCAGACTGCTGGATAGTTATTTTCTTTGAAGAACTACACACACGTGGGCAGAAAAGTTTCGGCACAAGGGGTCATACATATTTTATGTTTTGTGATTCTTTGTGGCTTTAATTCAAAATAAGTTTTGCCTTGTTTGGGTCTTCTCCCTTTCTTTGGCAATTTCCCTTTATGACATATATTACACATTCATCACTGTATTGGTTTGCAGAAATACCTCTGCTATTTGGAGATGCACAGTCTTCATTTGCTGCTCACAGCTGTAATGATGATTGGGATTTTATCAGACCATCTGTTTGATACTTAGACCTTCCTTGAAGACTAGAGGAAAAAATCACTGTGGCCAGAGCTTATCTTTTTCCGGTCAAATGAGTCTCATTAAGACGTATGTGGCAGAACCTGACAAATCATTCAGGATCCATTTTTCAGCAGTAGAAGCTAATTACACAGATCTTACAAGTGAGCCTGCTGGTTCCTATAGAGAGTATATTTGGTTGTTTTTCACTGGACAAGTCTCTGTAACAAACCCTAATGCTTGATATTAAAGTAATGCTTCATAAGATCTGTTGTACTGGATAATAAATAACAGGAAAATTCTGGTGCTCCTCAGAGGAGGGAGTTTATTAAGAGGACTATTTGGAGAGATATTGCGGCTGTAGTGAGAATTGAGGTTGTGGGCACAGTGCTGCTGCTCATCTCATTCATACCCTTCCCTCTTGCTATTTGTTCTGTTCTCTGTGAGTGCCATTCAATTTACCATGCTAGAGGAAGAGATAAGATTAGTTAAAAGTGTTCTATCATGCTTAACTTATGACCAGTTTTTCATAGATTATAATTTTGTGAAATTTTAAAGCACGTGGAAGACATTTTTTCCAGTGATTACTCTGTCTCATGTTGAATATTTTGTATTTATGGAAAAATACATGTATTTCCATTCAAAACCAGATGATAAACATTCCTGAAAATCACATTTTTTTCCCCATGCTTTGAGGTATATAATTTGGTAAAACACTGGATAACGTTTGCATTGAGGTAGTTTCTATATATTCCTCTCCAGTAAATAACCCTCAGAGTCAGTGCAACATCCATTCTGTACTCTATATGCAGCAGGGTGTCTATAGAAAAAAATGAGTTATAAACAAGAAATTAATGCTTAGGTTCATAAAAGTCTTGGAAAATAACAAATCTGTCACTATTTGTCATCTCAAGAACTGGTTTTGTGCCATATATAGTGTGATAGCATGGTTTCTGGGAAAATCTGCACATATTTTTAACATGCACTTGATAACTACAAAGATTTGTATATCTATGATAAGAAAATAGTAGATTTCTTATTCATTTTTAAATCTGGCTATCACTTAGCCAAACCCTAGAGAGAGAATTCTTATCACCTAGCTTTAAATGTTCACACTGTAAGCATTCCTATCTGAGCTAGTCGCTATAAACTGCTTTCAGAGTTGTTCCTCAATAGAGACCAGGAGCCACCTTTAGACACATTTAAGTCCTGCCCTTCGAAGTGTTCAAGGTCAAGCTGAGTGAGGCCTTGAGCAACCTGCTGTGGTGGGAGGTGTCCCTGCCCATGGCAGCGGACTTGGAACTGGATGACCTTTAAGGTCCCTTCCAACCTGAACTGTTCTATGCTTCTACAATCTGCTTTAGATGCTTGTTTTCATACAAAATGGATTATGTTCAGGAAGTTCATTTTTTTTTTCACTACTGACTTGAAGTTTAGGGTGACTAGCTCAGGTATAAAGGTCTACAGTGTATACAAGTACACTTGTTACAAAGTCCACTACAGGAAACCACAAAATGAAACTTCTGATCTGTCTTTGCACTTAATAATCTCATTGCACAGATCTATCTGCCTTGGAACAAGTTTTGTCTTTCTTGAATATAAGGCAAATGCTTGCTTCTGTGATTTAATATAGAATGATACAGCTAATTATGCATCCAATTGCTATTATTAGCTTCAGTGTCTCTCCCCTTTTTATGTTTGCTGCTGATTGTGGAAGGAGATAGTAAGCATTCATTTACTAATTGTCTCTTATTAATAGCCAACCCTATTAGGGAAGGAAAACAAGCATTCCACTTCCTTGGTTTGTTCATTTTCATTTCCTCCTCATTAACACATTGCCCTTGTCACTCAAGGAAGACCTCCATGCAGAGTTAAAACCAGAGAACTCCAAGGCTGTTCTTGTTTTGTCTGAACCTCTTTACACTCCCAGATGCATACCAAGATGTAAAAAGCTTGGCAAAGATGAGATTATTTGTTTTCTGGAGGCTTACCTTAAGAAAGCAAAGAGTTTGGTGTGCAGAGCAGCTACAAATTACTGTCCTCATTTGAAACTGGGAGGGCTTAGCACTTCTGAACAATTTAGGGTCTTTTATCTTTCAAAATCAGCTACATTCCCTTCTGTATATAGCACCAAATTACGGCTTTTTAGAAGCCATATCTTTGAGATCTCGAAATCTATTATGGAATCTGTGTTGCATTACAGTGAAGGGGAAAATAGAGTACTTTGAAACTTCAGTTAAGTTTCTTTGAAATCCAAAGCTATTCAGGTTTTAATCCTAATTCAGTACTAGGAAAAAAAAATATGCGCATATTACAAATATAATAATGGCTACGGCTTTCCATTTGAAAGGACTGCATAAACCCAGAAAGCTGATATCACTCATACACATATACTTCCTGTCCGAGAAGGGCTTCTGCACCAAAGGAAAGTCTTTTGGAAAATCTTGTTAGAGGTCATTAGGGAATCAACTGCAGTTTGTAATCATGTAACAAGTTTCATTTTTCATAGCAGTCACATTTTGTTGCACCCTTTTAGAGATGAATAACAAGAAGGCTCTTTCTCATGTTTTACACAGCACTGTGCAAGTGTTCTGCCATGTGATGAGATGACTTGTGTAAATATCGGAGAATAACTAAAAAGAGGAGCTTAGAGATTTCAGAGGCAGGGAGAGCAGGAAGGATACTTTTGCATGTCTGGATATCTTTCCGCAGAAAGGAAAGGATATATAGAGAACTGCTGACCAGCTTAGATTCTTCTGCTAGACAGACAATAAAACTTTGTTCAGAAAAATGAGTCAACATTAAGGGCCAAATATTTTAACTAAATACCTCTTGTCTCTGGGAAATATTTCAATTTGAAAAGAAAAATTTTGCAATGAAGTGCATTTTATGTACAGTGTTATAACCTGTTCCACATTTTACTGGAGTTCCAGTGGTGGACCAATAAATGTGCAAGTGTTAACAAGCATGATAGCTATGATGGAACAATTTTTAATTTTCTTTTCTGTTAAATGTTACACATGCACCTTGACATTGAAGAGATTTTAGTATATGTTCCAAAAAGGAATGGATTCCTCTGAGAGGAAAGGTACTAAACACTTTAAAATTGTTGATTTAATATTATGTTACAATTCGAGGAAGTGAAGTCAAGAAGACCTTCTTTTTTGAGACTTCTAGGTACCAGAAACTCCCTCTGCAGCTGCATCAACCTAATTGGAGCTGGGACTTACTTAGAATTATTCAAGTTATTTTAGTGGAGCTGATTATTATTTTTGCGTAAGACTTGTTCAGCACAGTAGGGAGGTCTAACATAGCATGAGCTTAGACTGTTAAGGGTCCATGGCCAAGATACTCTTTTTAAGCCTTATGTAATATTTTAATGCAATATTAATCAGAATCTACAGTGAGAGAAAAAGTATATGCCTGAGGAGTTTATTTACTTTCTTTTTGCAGATTCTCTTAGAAATACAATAAAGATAGGAATAATTTTTTTCATTCTTTTCTTTTAATGGAGGAATTTTTGTTATTATTTTATGAGAACTGACAAGTATGTGTATTTATCTGCTATGACAGAAAAACTGTTACAGCCACATTCCTAAGATGCACACGCAGATCATGGGTGGTAAATCAAGAAGAAATAGTAAAAACATGATTCCATTTATTGTTTCTCAAATGCGTGGTCCTTCACAGAAGAAATTCTGGTCTCTAGCGTACATTAAATATTTCTTGTTTCTTTATCTGAGTTTCAGTCTGTGTGAACAAGCAGACAAATGTTTTGTGGTTCTCTTTCTGCTTGAAATACATGCTGAAGTCCCAGAAGACGATCCTCCTCCCTACATTTAAAACCCTAGAAGAGACTCCAAAGACTTCCAGTGTTTTGCGGGCATTGAGGTTGATTGCCCAACTGTAAGGGTTGTAACATTTAATATTATAACAAGGAACTTAAAGAGATGCATCTTGTGAGGTGGCAAGTGATTTTAACTCTATCTAAACTCAGTGGGAACAGAAGGAAGTCAGTGCACATTTGGATTATGCCCTGAGATAAGCTGTTCTGTGCTTCAAATTCTCATATGAGTAAAAAGCCTGTAAATAAAATGCAATGAAGTGAATTTAATCTAATAATAACAGTGCATAGCGATCAGAAATGTTCCATAGTAGAAGCAATGAGAATCTCATGGAAATGGATTGAGAAACGCATCTCATTTGAGTTACCCATACAGCCTTCATTAACAAAGCAGCGAGCACAGCACAAATACCATAAACAACTGAATGAGGTACAGATGCCCTTTTTTATAATTCTGTGAACCTATTTCAACCCCCTGCATTGGATGAAAAAAAGTATTTGTACATCAACACAGTAGCAACTCGGCGTTATGTCTTCAGAAAAAAAAAATTGAGCAGTGTAAAAAGAACATCCATTTCGTGTCTAGTGAAACATTCCTTATATTATTACTGAAACTTCCTTCGTAAAATTTTGCATCTATTGTCATATCTGTGTACACAATGACTTTCAGTTAACCACGTAAAATTATGTTACCAAAAAAGCATTTCCAGTATTTCACTGGAAAATATTCCCTGTATCAGGGCATTTCTTCTGTAATCTTTCTCTTTTCTCACTGAAGGAAGTGTTGCTACGTACATCCAATGACTATACTAGGGAAACTTTATGTGAATAAGGTCAATAAAAAATTTTTGGATTTCATATTCTTGTAAACTTAAGATGAATTTTAACATTTTCAGAATAATTAGTTCATTTAAGTTTAGTTCTTGTAAGAACAAAAAACATTCCACAAATCTTTGTATGGCATGTACGTTTTAGTTCTCTTAAATAAATTATTTTCCACACAATGAAAAGACAAGGCAAGGACACCAAAAACCCCCCTCCAACTGGTCAACACCAAACAACTAATGCCCAGTGAGTCCCCAAGCAATGACAACCCTGCCACCCTCCCTCTATCTCCACCTCCCAGTTTTATTGCTAAACATGATGTTAAATGGAATGGGATGGGATATCCCTTTGGTCAGTTGGGGTCAGCTGTCCCAGCTGTGTTGCCTCCCAACGTCTTATGCTCTCCTAGCCTACTTGCTGGTGGGGCAGAGATAGGAAGAAAACGCCTTGATTCTGTGTAAGCACTGCTCAACGAGAATTAAATTACTGGTGTGTAACCAACACTATTTTCATCCCAAATCCTAAACACAGCAACAAGCAAGCTACTAAGAAGAAGTTTACCTCTATCTCAGCCAGAAACAGTACAAAGTGTTAGTAATTCCATTAAAATCTCCAGAATATTTTGGTTTATGAGAATCAAGCAAGTTTTCTTTAGGGCTGAGACAAGAATATAGATTTGTGTATAATATGGGACATAAGTTTATTTTCTTTCACATTATTGTGGTTTAACCTGGCAGGCAGCTAAGCACCACACAGCCATTTGCTTGGGCCTCCCTACCCCACAGTGGGATGGGTGAGAGAATAAGAAAGAAACAACCTAAAATTTTTAGGTTGAGATAAAGACAATTTAATAAGACAGAAAAGGAAGGGGGAATAATAATAATTATAATAGTAATAGAATATAGAAAAGAAATGATGCACAATGCAGTTACTTACCAGCTACTGTCCAATGCCCAGGTGAGCAGCAACCCCCAGCCAGTTTTCCCCCTAGTTTATATACTAAGCATGAAATCATATGGTATGGAATATCTCTTTGAGCAGTCTGGGTCAGTTCCGGCTGTCTTCCCTCCCAGCTTCTTGTGCCCTTCTCCAACCTCCTCTCTGTCAAGGCAATATGAGAAGTCAATCTAAACTAAATTACATCCATTTTAAACTCTGTTTTTCTTTTGCTTAAGCTTGCCCTTTAGCTTTGTCATTTGGCCTCACATCTTCTTTCTAGCTTTTATCTAACATTGACATCTGTGATATACTTCCAGAGAGCAGTCATACATCCTCTCAGTCTAAGTTGCAAGGTCGTTAGACTCGAAATCTCGACTACAGTCACCAGGGTCTTCTTCCTTTTTACACTATTTATTTTCATAAGGAAAAGAAAGAAAAAAAGAAAAATAAAAGTTACAGCTATTTCATAAAAAAAATAAAAAATAAAATATTAAGAGTCACCTAAAATATACCTGAGGTGGCATTTATTTTATAGCATTCTTGTGTAAATAAATACATGTACTGGTTTGTACTGGTTTAATTTTACTCTTTCCCCCCCCCTGTTTTCATACTTTTATTCTTCCTAACAGCTACTCCTAACAGCTAATCCTCAAAAAAAAAAAACACCAAAAACAAAACCAAAAACAACCCAACCCTTTAGCCATGTTTACATATTGGTTGAAGAAAAAAGGATGAAAGAAAGCATAATAATTTCTTCATGGAAACTGATTTGTCTCTAATTTGTGTGGATGGAATTTATGCAAATATATTTTATGTCAAAGCAAAGTTTGAATTTTGATTCACAGTGTTGTTTAAGGTGTTTAGTTCTGTATATACCAGTAACTTAAAATAGCCACTCAAAATGGTTAATTTTTAAACCAGCAGAATTTGATTAATAGAAACCTGTAACTGAATTTTGTAGCATTGAAGAATATAAACAAGAAGCCAATGGAATATGCAGTGGTTCTGAAAGGAAGGGAGTTGTTATTATCCCTCTTTTAGAGATGAGACATGATACACAGAGAAGTGGCATGATTTGCAAGATGTCACACTACAGTCTGGTACAAATGCAGCCTTGAGCTTCTGTCGGCTGTTAACACAAATAAAACTTACTCTGAAAATGCAAGCTCATTTCCAGTATGCAGAAAGTTGGTTGATAACGAATTGTAAAACGATCGCTCAGTCAAGCATTGCTGGAAATCATTGCTGGTGGGTTTACAAGATAATGTTTAGGACCATTGTCAGATGAACTAGTTTTTCACTTTGTAGCAAAAGGAGATGGAGTGCCATTGTTCTTTTCACACTTAATCTTTAACAGATGACAGATCTTAGAATGAAGGAAAAATAGATAGAAATTAATAATATTTTAAATAAAAGCTGTAAAATGAATGGAATTAGCCTGATTTAACATCTAAGGACTGAAAATTAATTCTGAAAATCAACCACTTTTAACCTTTCCTTTGATGCTTTATGGCAAAATCTGTGTCAGTTTTGTAAGTTTAGTAAGCACTTGCCTAGCTTTAAGCAAGTAGATGTTGTCCAAAATTGATCTCTGTTTTTTTCCTGTTTATTTCTTATATGATAGTTTCTAAATACTGCATGAAACTAAGATCTGTGTAGGAGAAGACTGGTACTTGATCTGATTGTGAAGGAATGGAAATAATACAGGATTTACTCAGTAAATGATTCATAAATAATTTGCTTAGTTATTTGACTTCTTCTGAGTGATGTGTGGGCATTCAAAAACATTAGAAAAATTCCTGAGGTGTGTGTGTGGGAAGCTTCTAACTTTTAAACATGAGAGCAACTATAAATGTCCACATCTCTTAATAGTCCACAATGTAATTATGGGATTAATGAATTTTGTAGTCAGTGTCAAGCTATTTGATAGCAAAAAAAGAAAATTTGGAAGGCTGGACACCTAAAAATAGTCTTCCATGTTAAACTACTGATAAACCCAAATGCTTTGATCCTCTGAATTCTAAAAATATTTTGCAAGGCGTGCATTATGCTGCTTAAAATCCTTGCAAAACTAAGTAGTAATCTTTTTCTCAGATACTTTA
Organism: Thinocorus orbignyianus; assembly: GCA_013400375.1. NCBI lineage: Eukaryota > Metazoa > Chordata > Aves > Ciconiiformes > Thinocoridae > Thinocorus > Thinocorus orbignyianus. Next base: position 67,306 of record VXBW01007857.1, read on the forward strand.
TCTACCATGTGTATATTGTTCTTTTGACTTTTCATTGATATTCAAATATTAAAACAAATGCCTGAGATACATCTTCATAATTCACTATTCTTCGTAGATTTCAAAAAGATTCAAAGGATAGGTGGTAAAATATTACACAGCTGTGTAGCATTTCAGTGAACCTCTTGTAATGTAAATTTGACGTCAGATTTTTCCTGAATCCACATAATAAAAGCTAGAGATTCTGTGGAAGAGAATAATGAAAAGTAAAGAAAGTTAATATAGTCCAGATACAGTCCCTAATGTAATTGTAGCAAGGCAAATATCTTGCCATGATGTGGTTTTAAAACTCAGAAAAAGTGAAGGTCATTTTTAACCTCTAGACATTCCCTAAATGTATTGCAACCCCTATGGATGGTTTAGTGAAACATATGTAATTTTGTGATTTCTTCTTTTCTTCAATCATATTTTTAGTTTTAGCTAAATACTACATGAAATATTGCCTACCAACATTTTTATTAGCCTTATTGGACTTCTAGTTTCTTAACAAACTTGAAGACTACAAAAAATTCATTTCACTTCATTCAGGAAGCAGCTCTGTAAAGTCAATTTTTATTATGTTTATGTATTTCCCTTTCCATTACCGTACTTTAAAAAAATGTAAAGAGAAAATATGCTTGTCATACTCTTTCCATACATTCCTGTCCTTTCTGTACATATATGCATATAGATACGTGTGTTACTAAAAGATTAGATGTTTTGCCTTTTGGTAAGAAAACATCAATCCTCATAGAAATGCAAGCCACATTAACACAATAGATAACCATCTGTCAAAAAATTACATTGTGACATCTTCTAAAATAAGTAGTATTTTTAAAATTAAAAATAGAATAAGTCATTGTATTTATTATTATTTATTACTGTTACCACTACCATTACTTTCCAGTGCAAAAGATGTTGATGTTATATAAAACTGATTCAGGTGGTAATTTAAAGGTCAAACTGGGTTATAAGTGGAATTTTACGTATTTCATTAATAAACAAGAACAGAGGAGCAAGTCTTCATAATGTGCTAACCACAGAGATGTTTGAAATATGAGACGATTGCCTGAAATGCAAAGCATAATTTATGAAGAGAAGTCACTCACATTGTATTACCGGAGAAATGCAGCTACAGTGTGTGCTGTCACCCAATGGGACTACACAATAGAAAGTTAAGCACTGAAGAAAGGCAGTTTGAGAGTAGGTAACACTGGATTATTTGGTAATAACAAAACACTTGCAATGTGCTTTGAAGCATAGCTGTACTGAAGTATGAGTCTAAAAAAAAATAAGAAACAAAAGAGGCAGTAGTAATGGAGAGAGCTGAAGAATTTCAGTCCATAAAATTTTGTCTGTTAGTTAACATTTAATTATGAAAATAAGCCACGAATTTTGTGGTCAGTTTAATTAGAAATCTTTGATCACAGACTTTATTTTTCTTTAATTTAATTGTTCTAGAGAAAAAAAAAATTGCTGTATAATATATTAATTTTAGCTTTTTGAAAATAAATTAACAATAGGTAATTTCTGAGAAATCTGCTCAGACACTTGCAAGGATAATGGGCAGAAATTGAGGTTTTTTAGTTCATTTTGGCTTCACTGGAAACAAAAAATAAATAAAAAGCTACCAAATAAACTGTCTTCCCTCAGCTTCACACAGAAGTCTGCATCAGTGCTCAGTTCCAATAATGGTGTATTATTAATTTCACTAGCTGTTGGTAAATGGCCTGAGGATCGAAATGATGAATGTGAAAAGTCCTAGCAGAGTTCATTTTTTAATTATGGAAATTGCCTTTTTCAGAAAGTGTGTTTTCTTTTTCCACTTTACATACATTATGCTGCAGTGGGAATGTTCATAATTTGGCATGAGTATCTCTGAGGTGTGTATGCTGTTGCTATACCAGTTGCCACCTGAAAAAAGGCTGTTACTAGGTTTTATAGAAGCCTCCTTGTAACAGACTGACTTTTGATATTGATTGTCTTGTGTGTCTTTTTTGATGGAAAGGAGGCTAAACTTGGTTTTAAACAAGACAGCTGTCCCAAAAAAGACAAGAAAATGTAAATGCCTAAACCCTTGAAACCCTTGAAAAGAATGTGTGACCTGTGTAGACATATTGTTAAAAAAAGTATGGTTATTTATCTTGTGAAACATTTCAGCTTTTTTCAGCTTTACACTAAAACAAGGTTAGCATATATTTGAGATTTTATATAAATTTGGAAAAGTATAAATCCATATGCTATCTAAGAAGAGATACTTTATCACAGCAAAGAAAAATGTGTTGATCTACACTATAGTGATTACACCATTTGTCAAATACTGTTACAGGTTTTGGTGACATTTACAGGTCACACATGGGAGTTTTCAGCTCCCATTGGTATCAGGCCTGTGAAATGGAATTTATCCCCCTGAATTCAGGAGACTGATTGAAATTATTAATTTTGCCAAATTCTTTTAAACTTCTCTAAACCCCCTCCCTTTGGTCCACCTTTCAAAATGCAGTATGATTGCCAAACTGAGAAAGAATAGAATGGAATAGAATAGAATAGAATAGAATAGAATAGAATAGAATAGAATAGAATAGAATAGAATAGAATAGAAGAATAATGGCATGATGCATCTTCTTACACGGAAATTTCTGATGTCTCTTTTATAATACACATGTCTCAAGAACAGTCTTACTGCTTTCCATATTAGATCCACTGTGTAGAACAGGGCATCATCATTATTTCCCAGCTCTCCTTTTTCACAGTTCTTCTTATTACATGTTATTGAAAAAGCTCAAAACTCCTTTTTCTGTATATTAGGATAAAATTATTTGGATCACAATGTATCTTTTGCTGAATTTATTTTGCTAAAACAGCTCAGACCTATAGGGAATGGTAATCCCTTATATTATATATCATTCATTCCAAGGTATTCCTTGTGCAATCCCCACTGCCTATCTCATGTGTGTTATTTCTTGAACATCAATTCCAATAAACAAGGTATCTGCTCAGTATGCACTTCATGCATTTTTCAGGACAACATGAAGTTTGCACATACTATTTTTTGCTTGCATCGTTCTTGAGGCAGGAGAAAGATGAGTGGGTGTGTCAGAAGCAGGGATCATTTACTTAAAACACTAAATTAACTGCATCACATCCACCTTGAAGGTCTATGTCTGTTTTCAGGAAAAGGAATTAGAAAGTCAGGGTAACGAACCTTGCTGCTTAACTTTTGACCCTGCAGTATCGAGTGTCACAAAATCTGAAATTCATTGTTGGATTTAGACCACGACCTTTAGAAAAATCAAGTGTTCTTACAGTCCCTGCTGCTGAGTGCATGAGTGTAAGCTCACTGATGAAAATGTGGTTGCCTGTAGTTCAGAGTAAAACTTGACCTCTAGTTTTAAAGTGAGAAGTCTGATGCTCAGTTCCAAAATGCTCCTGTGAGACTGCTGGATTTATTATCTTGTTAGCTTTAACAGCAGGCAAATGTACTACTTCAGAAATATAAAAAATAAAGAATAATAATGTACTAAAGTAGGAAAATATCAGGTATGATATAAGCAGAGAATAAAAGTAATTCATAGATACCCACCTGAGAAATATGATTTATATTAAACCAAAGCAGTGTTCCATTCATATACAAAATACTTGCCTCAATAAAGTCTGAAAATTCCCCATTGTATGAGGAAAGTAGTGAAGATACTTGAAGCAATATAGGCCGTAACAGAATCAAAAATACCGAAGCATTAAAATCTGTTTTGAAGCTTGCTTTCCTAGTTATTGTTATTCTTCCAAAAAGTTTTGAGGTAAATATGCTCCAGATATTTATTACCTGGTTTCCATGTTACCTTAATTTGATGACTGAATCTGTAACAGGTTTTGACTTTAGAAAATTGCCCAGCATGTTTGCTAATTATAAGTGGTATAAACACTAACATTTATTGTTTTAGACAACAGACAATGTATGAGCACACAAAACCTGTAAGGCATTAAGGCTTTGAAGACTAAGAACAATCAGTACATACTTAATTTGTGGGGGATTTTTCTTATCTAGCTGTAGACACTGCAATGTGGGCATCTCTGTCTGATATATACTCTATTCTTTATTTTTATACAGTTAGATATAATTTCGACGTTTTTTAAGTTCAGTTCAACAAATGCATTTTAGATATCTGCTTTAAAACAACAGATTTTATGCTCTAGAGGTGACTGTTTCCCCCCGATATCTGTATAAGTGGCGTGAGGTATTAGTTCAGATGTCAAAATCTACGTATGATCTATGAATTCCTATCACTTACTTTATGTAAGTAAATATACAAACTTGTTTAAGTAAATCTTCGTTTCTCTTTTCTCCCTCTCTCTCTTTTTCTCTGAGAAAGAAGCTGATTAAATGTGTATTGTTCAAGTTTATTGCATGCTGGCCAATTATACCACTTTGGACAATGCTATGAGATTTCCAGGTACCTGAAAGACCAGTGCCCAGTGATCCTAGAAAATTAGATAAAGCATGTGCATTTCTTTATGATATTTACAAACAAAGAGAAATTCTGTATTATATTTACAAACTCTGATGAATCCTAGCCAAACAATATTGGCATGGTAATCATTCTGTGTGTTCACAGTGAAGTCAATGCATCTGGGTCATACTAGAATTACTGTGTTTGCACGGATGAATTGTCCATGCACAGTAGATGCCTCTGAAGTATCAGGCTTCTACAGCTTTTGCAAAGATACGATATTGTCAGTTTGGGTTTCATGAAAGAGTTCTGTGGAACTTGGTCCTTCATGGACAAAAGTTAATATATTTTCTTTGTCTTTTGAAATTATATTTCATTATGTGTTTTACTCCAGATGTTAAGACACCCACACATACACACTTTTGTTACAAGCTTTTCCTAGTATGAGTCATAATTTGACAATGACAAAGATAAGAACCAGTCTGCAAGGAAAAAAAAAAAATTGTTGCAGCAAGCAGAATTTATGCTTTAATCAGCATCTCCTTCATCTGCTGTGATTCACGCATTTCGTTTCTGCTAAGTGCAAAGCAGTTTCACTGAAAAAGAAAATGATTGTTTTTCAATAGCTGAAAAACAAGTGGGGAAGCATTGCTGAAAAGTATCCCTCCCTTTCCCAGCTATTTCATGACACCAGAGAAACAAAACAAAAGAAAAGAGTAAAAGAAACACTTATAAACTTCCCATCTTTCCTTTAGATAGCGATTTTTCTGTGTAGCTCTAGCTCTGCTCCATGAATGATTCCCTGTAAATTGCACTGTTGTGCTATCTTAAAATGTGCCCAAGAGAGTTAATCGGAAACAAAGTCTTTTGTTTGACATATGAGTTAAAGCAAGAACAGAAGACTCAGATAATCTGTTTTTTTCCCACATATTCAGTTAGTTTAAAGACTAATATGGTATCAAATGCGACAGGGTATGTTTGTTTATATGGCGATTTAGCTTATTTTCAGGATCTGCATAAAAGCAGATTTTGCAATTGGTACAAATTCACCAGGTCTGAAGAACGTATTGAGAATAAGAAAACATTAAGACCATTTCTTAATAATGATTACATCATTAAAAATATAAAACGAGGGTAGAACTGGTCTGACTTTCTGTTTTCTATGCCTTGCACACAGATGAAATATTTTCTATAACGAATAATACCCTATTATCGCCAATCCTCTCCATCTACCTTGGATTAGAAGGTCTGGGTTCATTGCAGACAAAGAATGAAGAAGTGTAATCTACGTGAGAACTACGTGAGAAACTATACTTTTTTTTTTTTTTT
>VXBW01007857.1:73115-99397 GCA_013400375.1 Thinocorus orbignyianus
AAACAGCCTGAAATCTGCTTTGAAAACGCTTGCCTAGAAATTATACTTTTTTAGATTGACTAGGGAAGATTGGCAGTATGATGGATTAGTATGTAGAAGATAATGAGGCTTTCTGCAATGCTATTTTAAGTAATAAAGTCCTGGCTTATTAACCCAGAATTGTAGGTGGGCTCGCTCTTGCCTTTAGAGTGTTGCAGTTGAGGGAGGGAGGAGGAGGAGTCAATGGAGCTTAATAGGTATAAATCCAAAAAGATGACAAGATAGTAAAATAATGATAGTATCTAACTGCTACAGCTAATAATAATGACACTAATAATAACCCATATATCTCTTAAAGTGAAAAAAAAAAACTGTAAGTGGCAAGAAGCTTTTCTTTGTAATTGTCAGCTAAGTAGGTTAAGGCAGGTATTGAGCCAGGCCTTTTTTGATCTTTCATAATTTCCATCCAAACAGCAAATTAGACATCCAGGAGAACTACATAGGAACTAGGGTTAAGTTTAAAAAATAAGAAAAGTTTAAAGTCAGGTTATAGATTAATAAAATATTTATTTCTCAAACTAAACTGTGGAACAGTAGTTTTTCCTGTGACAATACTGCCATCAAAATTCCTTGTCAATATGAAAAATGTTACCAAATGGTAAGTAATGGTAGTCAATATTTAACTGAAGTGGGCCAAAACTGAGTTGTTTTACAACTGGAATATACTGAATTCAAGGAAATAAAAAAAAAAAAAAAAAGTCTAAATATTGATACCCTTCCTTTACATGAGGTATTCCTCCAAAGGTAGAGTATGTTACATATAGTGGGACAGCCAAAACCACTTTTCCCAAATACTGGGTTTCATTTTCACATATATTTTCATCCTTAGGAGCACGGAAGGTACCCTACTGTGGCACTGATCTAATACTAAGCTAGTTGAGGTATTCAGCAATACTGATGCATCAGAGGAGGATGATATTCCACACTATATCTAAGAAATGGTATTGGTTGAAGATGCGGTGGAGGGGGAAGTGGGGGGAGGTTAATATATAAGTAAAGGGAAAAAGTGGTTTAAGTTTTATTTCAGGCAGTTGGATTAAAGCCTGAGGTAGGATGCCTGATGTTAACACTGACAAAATGAAAATTACCTGAAAGAAATTTTAATAAGCACCTAAAAGTCCAACTGTCTGACTTGCGTTTTATCTAAATGCTAGCACTTTAAGCAAATCATTTGGAAATGCTAGGATCTTTTTAGCTTTCCTGAGCAACAGCATTTATGTGAAGATCGCAAATACAATTTGAAACTATGTTAACTGCAAGTAGTACCAAAGGACAGAACTACCAAGAAACTTCTGTCTATTTCTATGCTATATTAACTCACAGGGACACAGGAAAAACTTATACCACCGTTTTCTGTCCAATTTACTTTTTATCCAGAATCAGACAAAGGAAAGATAAGCAATGATTTCCCCTTTTTTTTCTGAACATGGATGGTACATTTTGTCATACAGTGATCTGGAAAGCATGAAAAAGGACTTCAGGACTTAGCTCAGAGATGAAGGATCCTCTCAGTAGGTGTACACATACATATGCAGACATACCTCCCCTCAGTAGGAGACATACAAGGCACTTACTCAAAGGCATAGTATGTTGGGTGAAGCGCTAATGAGATTCACTACAGCCTTACGACCCATAGAATAATATAGGAAAGGCAGTGTAACGCTAATTGTTCTTCACAGCAGTTTGTTTTTGGTGGTCTCAAAGGTACCTTTGAGCTAATCAGTCCCTTCAGTCTTCTGCTGTATCTGCTGGTTCATTCATGCCTGTTAGAGGTGCAGCACTGAATCTAACATTCGCGCTTACAAGGTCAACAGAATTGTTCTCATGCAACCAGTTCATTAAGCACTTGTAAAATCTGCTTCAGAATATAGTTCAAGTTAATTTCACTAGATACAGAAGACCAGGGGTGTGTGGCACATAATGAGACAGAAAAGATGTTACGTTATAAAAAATAATACTCTGCCATGTTGTGGGACAAAGTTGCTTACAAGTGCATCTGGCCATCACCTGTGGGTGATGGCCTCTAAAAATGTAGAGTTCAAATTAAAAAGGTTACAGTTATAGAAATTTGTTACCAGTTAAGAAATACGTTGCAAAAAAATTTAAAATCTGATACAGTGTCTTGAAGTCAGAAAAAACAGCTTATGAATTTTGTATGTTTGTTTATCTGACACCCCTGAAATGTTTTCTTGTATCACAAAACACATCTACATAGAGTTGTGAAACATATCTTCAGACTCTCTGCTTCTGTTTGAAATAATTTTCATCCAAAATGTCTATTCTTAAGAATTCTAAAAGCATTAATTTTAGGAAACTTGAAATAAATGTAGTTTCAACTTAATATTAATAAACTGGGAGGGAAAAAACCAACCCAAACAGTTCTTTTGAAAGGATCAAATAGCCTTTGCTAGATTTTGAACAGATTCCTAAATGGACTGAACTGAGGTATATGTCTTCTTTCTAAGGCAACTTTACAGTTGATTTGGCTTAGTGAAAGAGATTAACTTAGTTCACTCACAAAAGTACTTGGTATTGGAATCTTTCTAAACGACTATTCATTTTACATTCTCTAAGAAGTATATTTATAACTGGGTACTGTTTTAAGAATAATTCTTTGCTATTTGCAGACTCAGAGCAGATAACTAGCATTATCTAATTAAAAGCTCAGAATTCCCTTGTGAGAGGTAAGCATTAGTATTCTAATTTTACAGATGCAGAGAATGAGTACAAAAACCTTTCTTTTGCCAGGGCCATTGATTCAGTCGGAAAATCAGAAGAATATTCAGAAGTTTCTGGTTTCTGACCATAAGTTTTTCTTCATTCTAGGAACAGTTTTACTGATGGTAGAAGTTACTTTCACTTCATCAGATGCTCATAGCATGCTCATCACTTATATGACTAGTGTACACATTTCCTCACAGTTTTAAATTTCAATTTATTGTGCCTTCTTCATCTTCAATAGGAAGGAAAGTGTAATTTTTACTAACTAAGCATGCTGGAACAAATAAAAATTTAGTACTCTGCATTGGACATTATGAGTACTCCACTCAGTCTACCACACTACTTATCCTTCTCTATGAGATTTATACCTCACCCCCTCCATGCCTGAAATTCTGCACATGACAGGTGTCATGAAAAAGAGAAAACATGGTAAACAGGGAGCAACTGTAGCATTTACATCATTCTAGGCTTTGCTGCTATCTCCACCTGAAAATAAAGAAAACAGCTGCCAGATCATGAGAAAACCAGACCTGTCTCTGTTCACAAACTTGCTGGAAAACCAAAAATACCAGGAAGCTGGAAAAATATTCTTTAATAGGCTTCCCAGTTCAATTTCACAGGCTGGATATTTTTGAGTAGCTTGAATAGGGCTCAAAGAAACATTCAATCTTTTCTATAGGTTAATAACAAATGGATATAAGCCAAAATGTTTATATCTAGGTCCTGTCTGGCAAGGTAGACCTACACAATTTTGGTGAGATGAAAACTTATCAAGGTATGAGCATCATTTGACTTCACTGTAGAAGAAACATCTTATTCAAAGAAAGGGAAAGGAAAAAGCTAAAACAAGTGTGTCTCCACACTTGACCAAAATTATCTTATACCTGCAGATGGCATTGTTGATCTTTCACAGTTTTGCAGATTGCCTGAGTAACCTGACACGAAAACGCACACGCACAGAGGCAGCTGAGCAAAGGTACTAATACATAGATTAAAATAAAGATCTACAAAAACAGTGATAATGGCTAGGAAAAATACCCCATACACTGAGTATCTGATTGACATGTTAGTTAATTAAAATTAACAAGAAAGAAGATCTTAAGCTCATATTAGGAATCACTTTCTGTGACAACTTTTCCAGAGAATTTCACTGTGGGAGGAGGTTAACACCCAGTTTATTCATAGTCAAATAATTGTATTTAATCTATTGATGACACAAGCTAATGAAGGACATGGTGACATAGCAAACTGATGAACGGATAAATCAGGTAAATGCATGAAGCTTAAATTTAAGGACATACAGGGCTTCTGTGGTACTGTATACCTGTTTAGTGAGTACAGCATCAAATATACAGTTTCCTCTAGCCTGCAGGTAGTCCAGGTAGGCCCAGCCTTGATAATTCTGTTTTTACAGGTCTGTGCCGAGGGAGATGTTGGATTGCATGAAAAAGTTTAAAATATGTTGTATTCCACTATGCTATGCTGAAAATGTCACTGGTTTATTGGGAGAGTCTCATAGAAACAGTGATAGAAATCACAGTAAATATACAATGAAGAAACTCACCAAATTGTCCAGGCACTGTTATCTCCTAGGTAATGGGACACACTTGATGGACCGTGCAGGCTGTCACTAGTGTAAAGGTGATTATATACCATTTGCCTTTTAACTCTTTTTTATTCTGTGTTTCAGACATGGCTATAGCACTAAAATGAATCAGACTAATGAAGTGAATTGTGTTTCAGGTACATTTTGGGAGACTTTAGGCATTTAAATCAACACCCTTGTTGTCTCATAGGTGAAAATTTGGGGCAAATGTTTTAATTGAAGGATGTAAACTGAAGAATACCAGACTGGTAATCTCTGCTGTACAATTTCTAGGAGATGATATTGGGAGAAAAGGTTAAACATCCACGTACAACTTGAGATGACACAGGAACTTTTAAAAGAATCTGGAAAGGCTTTAGCTGAACAACTTTATAGAATCTGAAGTGCACATTAAAAATGCAGTGCAGTACTGTGTAAATTCACTTCTGAAGTGTAGTGACAAAAGGGAGAGAGTGAAGAAATTAGAGCAGTTCAGATAGTTTTATTTTTGTCACTTCGGTTAAAACAACAGCACATCTGCTATGACTTTGGACATGAAAATGCTAAGTGCTGTATTGCTCAGCTGTGTGGGGAAGAAGCAGAGCTCTCATTTGAGAAGCAGATACTGTAATTTAAGAACATACGATGTCATTATCAAGGAAAGCAAGCAAAGAACTGCATAGTAGAGGCTGCTGCTGGAACAGAGCATGTATTGCTGGAATGTCACTCTAGACTGAAGGTCCATAAGTGAGCAAATTTTCTTAATGTTTCTTCAGTGTAGATTTAGGTTCATAATCTGACATTTTTGTAATCAAATAATATAAACATATGCATCACTTTTCAGTTAACTATTTGGGTATAGTCTAATGATTGTGTAGCTCAGCAAGTATGTCAACCTGTACTGTCAAGATGTATTGATGCCTACTGTAAGTCTCATTTGAGAGACAAGTCCAAATTAGGAAATTCTTTCTGTTCTACTCGTTGTATCTCTTTAGTATTAACAGGAGCTTACATTGTCCTAAAAGACTGTGAGTGATAGATTTTCTTGCAAATAAGAAACAGAACAGGACCAGCAATGAGGAATTAGGTTTCAGAACTATAAGTAAGAAAGCTTCAGTATTGTAATTTTGAATGCCTCATTATTCACAATTTACATTTCTGCATCAAGCTTTCCATGTGTCTCAGGTTCTCTGCGGTGCCTGTCCACACAGTCTCAAAAACACTGTTGTTTCTCAGGGATATACATTGCCTATGGCTGATTTAAAATACTTCCTTGAACGGATTATATATTTTGGAGAAAGCAGGTGCAGAACTTGTTTTTCCGATGCCTTCACATTTGTGACATATGACATTTAATAACCTGACTGTGGTTCATCCTATCAAATGTGCAGCAAACCATGACATAACATCAAAACATGTAGGTGAAATTTTAAATACATTCTTTGTTGGTTATGAGCTGGGTACAGACATTGAATCCCAAATAGAGTTGAGTAATACTTCTTTGTAGTCACTGCAGTACTTTTATGAATACCTTTTTGGATTAGTAAAAAAAAATAGATGTGTTCTGTAGAATTGGTATCTCTTTTTTTCACAAGGCAGCAGACAACAGCAGTGTCAATATTTGCTAAAATTTCTTTTTATTATCCTGAATTATATGGAACTGTTGAAACAGGTTATGAATTTTAAAGCTAAAATAATCTGCAGGCCAGTGCATATGGGAAACAGTGACAGCCCAGTGTCAAAGGCTATTTTGCAGTACTAGTTGTTCTTGGCAAAATAAAGCTAGGAAAATTAAAAACAAAAACAAAAACTGACCAAGCAACAAACAAACATACCAAAACAAACAAACTGTCAACAATCAGTTGAGAAGGAATTTACCTAACTTTATGACCCAAATAAATAATTTATTATCAAAATAAAATTGATTGGGTGCTTCCTCTGACCACTGTGGAGAATATTTGGCACACAGCTGGCTGATTTTTTGTTAGTTTTGGTTTTTTTGTTTGTTTGTTTGGTTGGTTGGTTGGGTTTTTTTTAATGAAACATCAGATATAGGTTACTGGCACAAGACTAATAATCTATTGGTCTGAAATGATAGAAAGATTCCTGTATTCAGAACATTCTGAATTTATAATATTTAAAAATTGCAGTCTCCCTTCCTCACACTGCCTGGAGAAAAGAAAATGATTTTGTAAAGCTTAATCTTTCCTTTTTACTTCCTTTGCCTCCTGCTGTTTGTTAAATATTTTGCAGAGCTTTGGACTTAAATCTGTCTTTAATGAAACAGTACACAGTATTCTTTTTACCTGATGGCAATGATCTCATAAAATCTCTTCCATAGTTATGTCAGGATACCTCAAAGGAACGATATGTGAATTTAAATACCAGTACATCACAGATTTCATTTTCACATGAAAAAACCTGCTGTTTGCAAAACTTCTTTTAAGCTCTACTTCCCATAAAGTAGTCTGTTATCTAGTCTAAATCACTTCTTCATTCCATACACATTCCCTAGTGAGACCCTTGTTCTCTAGTGAAAGTATATAATGTTTTTGAAAAGATTTATCCCATCTCTGCTCATCCCTGATATGAATATTCAATGTTATTTTCTCCCATAATGAGCTTGGCAAACATCAGTTGTCGAAACTTTATATTTATAAACTTCCTAGGATGTTCTTTTCTGTTTTGTTCTCTTTTTTTGAGGTAAGTAATTTGATTCCCTAGCATGCTATTTTCTGAGTGCAGGCACCATGTCCCAGTGCTTATTTAATTTGCCATAAATTCAGAGAAGTTAAAGAAAGAGAAGACCTATTAGGCTATCTAGTCTGCCTCCCTGTCCATTCAGGATTGATCCTTATTGTTCATTCACAAATGTTTTGATCAGTTTAGGATCAGTTAAAATGTTCCATCCAGTAGGGTTTCTGGCATTTATTACCTTTAGGAGGCTTTTTCTCTGCAGTCTGATAGATTTTTCTTTCAGGAAGTTTTATTAAATGTTCTTGGTTTCAAATTGGCATATTCCCTTTAACTGAATTGTGGTCTTATTTTTCTCTCTAGCTTTAGTAGTCCAAGTTTAAATCAAGTCAAAGACTCTAAGTCACCTCATTTCCATTTAAACACTTTGTTTCCTTTGAACATTTAATAGTCTGAATTACAAAGACGAGATCCAATGGCTTTCATTTTTATTTTGTAATAGAATACTCTCCCATACTTTCTTGTATTGTCAGCTGCTCCAGTTATATGCTTTACAAATGTACTGTCCTTTATTTTCACTGATTTTACAACCACTTTATCTCATCTGCCCTCTGCAGCAGTTTGAGTTACTCGGATTCACACCTCCCAACTGGACTCTGAAAGCAAGCACTTTTGCAGTCAGTCTTAAAAGGAAAAAAACGGAGTTCAAAATTCCAGAAGGTGCTAATAGGACTTTCCAGAGGTCTCGTGCTGAGTGCTCTTCAAAGGCTTTAAGTAGTTAGTAAAGAAAGCTGAAAACCTGGGGAAATTTTAACAGCAGAATATAAGCAATATTTGTCTTCTGAAAATTAGCCTTTAGTACAGTCTCTAAAGATGTTTCACCCAGGCAATGTTAAACTGAAAAACTTCTTTACCTTCCTCAGCTTAGTCTGTGGTCCTTAAACTGGATGTAATTTGAAAGGGACAATACAATTATTCCTCAGTAAAAAAACAGGGTGACCTTTATGAATTTAAGGACTGGGACGACAGAAACCTTATACAGTTTTAAAGAGGAAAGTGAGGGAGGTTTTACACCGTGCTTTGGAATGAGCAATGAACTAATTAGCTGAGTACTACTACTGATGGTAGTACTTGGGCATGGTTTGGTGTATGCCAGGCTGAATGTGAACCAACGGTGTCCTCTTATTGCAAATAACACAAACCACAGACTGTGGTACTTCAAATATTTGTGTACAGCAGACTCAGAAAAGTTATTGTCCTCGCTGAGTCAGTGTTAGTGAAGCAGCACCAGAAATAGTGTACTCAGTTATAGACCCCAAGTTGAAGAGAAACGGAAACTGGAAAGGATCCCATGAAGGGATACGAAGATGTTCAAGAAACCCAGAGTACATATCTGATGGAGACAGGATGGAAGGGATGGTCTTGTTTAGTCTGATAAAGAGGCTACAGGGTGATCTAACAATTGCTTACAATTACCTGAAGAGTTGTTACAGTGGTGACTGAGCAAATCTTTTCTCTGTAGTAGCAGGCAAGAGGGAGTAACTACAAAGTGCAAGGAATGCAAAGGAGGTTCCAAGTGGATGTTAGAAAAATATTAGTCACTAGGAGGTGAATGAACTAGAAATTATTGTCCGGACAGAATGGGGAATCATTCCCTGGAGTTTTTCAAGACCTGTCCAGACAAAGCCATAGCTGACCTGATATATCATTGGCAACAGGTCTCTTTGAAGGAAAGGACTTCCACATGTCATTTCCCAACTAAAATTTTTGTGGTTTTAAGAAATTTTGAATGTAGTGGTACTGAGAAACCTAGAAATCAGAATGCTGACAGAAACAAGGTGATGCTTCCTGAGCTTTTTGTTTCAGCGTGTTGTTAGCACACTCCTGCCCTAACTTGCGTCTGTCCTCCTGCCCTAAAGTATTGCCATAAAGTCTCTACATTGACAGAGTGATTGTCTGTCTTGGGCAGCAATGAATGTGAATTTCTTTGTCCTTGTTTGATGCGCAGGGTTTGGCTTAAAGAAATATTCAGCAAAACATTGCTGCAAATGTGGACCCTACATTAACCGTGAACACAGCCTACCTATTCCTGATGATAACTTTAGCTTTCCACATAGTTGTACAGGAAACTGTCATAATTTAAGATCATCATAAAAAGTGCTGGTCAAAAGAAAAGTTACTTTACTTGTCAATGTATTTTAAAAGACAGAATTTTTCTTCCTCAGACATATCCATTTCTACTATAGCCACTAATGGTAAAATTCCCATTAACTTCAACTGCTTAGGATCAAGCTCTTAGAGGGATTCATTAAAAAGCAATAATAACAGAGGAAGAATGGGTCAACTTCCTAGTACAACATTTTGCCCTTTCTATTTCTCAGCTTCTGTTTCTTTTTAGCAATAAATGATATTGGATTTCCTAAACATAACATAACCCCAGATGCCAGTGCTATTTTCAAGAAGAGGAATTTGCATATTTTGAATCAGAGATAAAATAAGGAAAGTACTTTTCTCATTTTGTGCTTTTCTCATTTGAAGTAGGCAAAATCTTGCATTGAGCGCTACAAAACCAATAGAAGGATAGTGTCACAGAGCAGCAGAGAAGTAATATGCTTAATTACAGAATATCTGACACACATATTTAGAACCCAGTCTGGGGAAGGTTCTGTGATGAGTCTAGAGTAATTAAATTACGGTACTGATCTCCTCAATGTCACACACAGCTGTGACATATGGAAGTAGCAAACATCTGTTTGTTCAAGAGCAAAACGAAAACTTTGAGTTTGATAAAGGATATTTTCTGTAGTGAGTTTGCAATTTTTTAATGTCATTTAGAGAGATGAATTGGTTAGCTAAATTGCTAATTTCCCTGTTTAATTCAAATGGTATATGTCTGGTTCACATCTGGAAATGTAAGTCATACAGCTGGGTATCATGCTATATAATGAAATTATGGCTTTAACAGGTAACAAAAATATAGCGTATTCTATAGTTTAAAAACTTCTATAGATGTTGGCTAATAAATACTGAAAAGAAACTTGTAAGGTAATGGGCAAATAAAAATCTGCTGAAACAGAGACTCTAAGTGACTTGCCAAAAGATATACAGAAAGTAATTTTAAGAGCCAAGATTAGAATTCAGAAATTTCTGGATTTTTGCCCTGCAATCAGTGCACAGCCTGCGCTAGATTTGAAATTCAATTGGTGTTTCTACTAACAATGCCATTTTCAAGGTCTAACATAACAACTGTTTGAAATTACTTTGATTTAAGATATAAGCCAAAAGATTTGATATTTGTCCTTCCTCAGCACAGGAAGGACATGGACCTGTTGGAATGGGTACAGCGGAGGGCCACAAAAATGATCAGAGGGCTGGAGCATGTCTATTATGAAGACAGGCTGAGAGAGCTGGGGCTGTTCAGCCTGGAGAAGAGAAGGCTCCAGGGGGACCTTATAATGGTCTTCCAGTACCTGAAAGGAGTCTACAGGAGAGCTGGAGAGGGACTCTATCAGGGAACGTGGTGACAGGGTGAGGGGTAATGGTTTTAAACTGAAAAATATTAGATTAGATACTAGAAAGAAATTCTTTACTCTGAGGGTGGTGAGACACTGGAACAGGTTGCCCCGAGAAGTTGTGGATGCCCCGACCCTGGAAATGTTCAAGGCCAGGCTGGATAGGGCTTTGAGCAACCTGGTCTAGAAGGAGGTGTTGCTGGTCATGACAGGGGGGTTGGAACTGCATAATCTTTAAAGTCCCTTCCAACTCTAACCATTCTAATATTCTATGATTCTGGGAACAACTTATGAGACAGTTTAGGTGCAATACACTTTAATAACATGTAGGTCCCATTGTGTTCTGACCTTTTGTATGCAACCTGTCAGGCAAAATTGCACTTTTATAATCTTTTATGCAGTATAGAAAGAATGACTGTCAATTGTTCACTTACAATGTGAACTGGGTGTGAGGTCTGAGACTATTCGAACACTAAAATATTTGCCTTGTGTTACTAAGAGAATAAATACTTTAACCTGACCTAATTATGGTTTGCAACAATCTCAAAAGGTTCTGAGCCATAAAACTAGTGATCTGAGCATTGGGTCTACTCTGTGGGGATTTCCTGTGGATGCTTATTGTGATTTTAGCATTAACGTATTCAAATACTTACTGGCAAGGAAAAGTCTATAACACAAAAGAGACGAAAGGAGTCTGGGTGAGTATGTACTCTACCTGCTGCAGGGTTAAGACCATATTCATCTCTTCTAGTTACCTTTCATACAGGGCCTGATCTAGAAGACATACTTTGAAAATGCCTCCTGAGTGAGTGTGGGTTTACCTTGGCTGGATCCCAAGTGCCCACCAAACCTCTCTGTCACTCCCTCTCCTCGTATGGAGAGGGGAGAGAAAATATAATGAAAAGCTCATGGGCTGAGATAAGGACAGGGAGAGATCACTCAATAATTGCAATCATGGACAAAACAGAATCAATTTAGGGAAATTAGTTAATTTATTACCACTGGCTCTGTCAGACATGGGGGAAGCTTCTAGCAGCTTCTCACAGAAGACACCCCTGTAGCCCTCCCCGTTACCAAAACCTTTCCAAGCAAACCCAATGCAGTGAGCAATGAAAAAAAGATAGTCAGGAATATTCCTAATTCCCTAATTCCATAAGAATTCCATATTATTTTAACACTGTATTGAATATCACTGACAAGACAGGTGACTCTTGCTCCAGAGGCAGACTGAAAAACTTAAAAATTTCTACTGGCAAAAACTGAAACGCAAAAG
Organism: Thinocorus orbignyianus; assembly: GCA_013400375.1. Lineage (NCBI taxonomy): Eukaryota > Metazoa > Chordata > Aves > Ciconiiformes > Thinocoridae > Thinocorus > Thinocorus orbignyianus. The sequence goes on from VXBW01007857.1 coordinate 84,940, forward strand.
GTATTAACAAAAAGAAGAAAAGAGAGCTTCAGACTCTAAATTTTTTATTTTAAGGGTATCATTAAGGAATCTTGGAATATATTCTTAGTCCTGTTCTAATTTATATCAGGCTACTTGTCCAGCTTCCAAAGGTGATACGTTGCAGAACTTCAAAATAAATGTGTTTTCTGAATTACAGCTATGGTTTTATGCATGACATAACTGTTGCTTAAGAAACTGAACTTCTGAGGAAATAGACTTGATCTTTGCTAATTAATTTACTTCCATTGTTAATAATCCACAATTTATCCATTTAGATCATACTTAGGCATTTATTTAGACATTTATTTCACCACTGTTTTGGGGGCAACCCAATTTGAAAGCAGCTTGGCAGAAAAGGACTAAGAGGTCCTGGTGGACACCAACTGGAACATGAGCCAGCAAAATGCCTGTGCAGCAAAGATTGTTAATGGTATCCTTGGCTGAATTAAGAGGAGTATTACCAGCAGGTCAAGGAAGACAATCCTTCCTCTCTATCCAGCCCTGGATAGGCCACAGGTGCATGGACTGCTGTGACCAAGAGTGCAAAAGAGAAACAGACAAACTGGGGAGAGTGCAAGAAAAAGACACTAAGATAACTAAGCAATTGAAGCATCTCTCCTATACGGAAAGGCTGAGAGTGCTTGGATTGTTCAACCTAGAGAAGTGAAGGCTCAGCGAGGATCTTAGTAATGTGTATAAATTCCTGAAGGGAAGATGCAAAGTGGATGGAAGTAGCGTGTCCAATGAGCAGTCCATCTGAATAGGAAACACTTTTCTGCTGTGAGGGTGGATGAGTACTGGCACAGGTTTCCCAGAGGGGTTGTGGAATCTCCCTTATTAGAGATCTTCGAAATCCATCTGGACAGAATTCTGAGTAACCACACAACCTCCACAGGTCCCTTTCAATCTCAACCATTCTGTGATTCAGTGATTCTATAACAGTGCAAGATTTTGTGATTTTTAATGAAGAGTAATACAAAAATGTCTTTGGGTTTTTGAGGGGATTGGGATGGTTTGTTTGCTGGGGGTTTTTGGAGGGTGGTGAGCTTTGATACTTTCAGAAAAAACATTACTATTTGAATTTGAAGACTGATTGCAATGAAACACTGAAGATAAAGGTAGTTTTGTTCATAAAAATTAGATTTTATGGATGTATAGAGGAAGTAAGGAAATGTTTGGGTTTTTTCCTTGGTGGAGGAGATGTGTAGAGGATGCCATTTATGTAATAAGATGAGGGCTTCTAAAGAAAAAAATAGGTTATGAAGCTCACAGAATGATTCTATTCCGGAAAGAGTAACTCACGGGTCTCTGTGAAAGAAGTTAGTCGCTGACTAACATTCTGGGGCAAGAGGATATGAAATAGAAATCAACCCATATCCTATGGTAGAAGAGACCAGATAAAAAGAGGGACATCAGAAAGCAACATTCATATCTGTTTAGAACCATTGAGTAGATTTTCTACTCATTGCCATAGAATCAAAATTAACATTAATCAATAGAAAACTAGTATTACATTTTTCAAAATTCACCCTTCCAAACTGTATCCGGCATTCTGACATTTATATTTAAAAGGTTTGCCTTTCTTTATGTCTTTCATTCAAGGTTAACTGGTGTAATTTAAAAGAGGAAAACATCAGTTATTCACCTATGTTAACAGATTAAAACTGAAGTTCCAAGATTTTAAATTATAGTTTTTACTTTAGAGCAAATCGTCACTGTGAAATTCCCATTGTCATAGATTCATTGGATCACAGAATCCTAGTATGACAGAATTGTTCAAGTCTGAAGGGACCTTAAAGATCACCTAGTTCAAATCTTTCCACCATGGGCAAGGACACCTCCCACTAGACCATGTTGCTTAAAGACTTATCCTGCCTGGTCTTGAACACCTCCAGGGACTGGGTGTCTGCAACTTCTCTGAGCAACCCGTTCCAGTGTCTCACCACCTTCATAGCATTATATGTTAGGTTACATTGCATTCTTCATGTTTTTTTACATAAACAAATAATTTGTTTATAAGACATGCTTTTTAATAACACTTTTTTTCTTTTTTCTGTCACTGTGTTAGTCTCAATGCAAAATCAATGACAGTCCTTAAAACTGCAGTTAGCAGTTCTAATTACGCTGTTTGTCAGACCACTTTCCAATTTTGTCAGACCAACTTCTTTCCATATTCCTATTTATGAAATTACCTGCTCAAAAAGTCTGAAAGGTCTTCAAATGATAAACATTTCCAGTCCAGTTTACTGCCATTCTCATTCCTATTTTATGAGCTTTTGAGACTGCATTCCCAGAAAAAAAGTTACCTTACCTACATGCCATCTGCAGTTTAGATTCTCAATGTGAAAAGTACCTTCCACCAGCTTTTAAATCAAAATTACCACCAGTGTCAAATTCCTGGCAATCAGGGCAATTCAATTATTTCCTGATAGCAGATTGACATATTCTCCTGACTATGTTTTTATTAAATACCTAAAAGCTATAAATCCCAGCAATTTGTCATTCTTCTGGGTAACAATCTAGAGCATGTCAAAAAGCTTTTACTCTTTTGTTATAATAATAACCATATTTATTGTTCAGTACTTCACAGTTAATGATCTATACATAATGCCCTCCAACACAAAGAGCAAAACTTGCTGCAGTATAATTGAAGCTGCCTTGTATTACTTATGTATTTTCATAATTTATTATCAATTTCTATTCTAAACAACTACGTGGGATAATGTGCCTTACAGACTGCTATGATGAACTTCCTAGGTTGATGACACGAGCAGCAAGTACTGGTTTGACAGCTAAAGGCTAAGAATTGTGATTGCATGCATGGTATATTTTCTTGTTAGCACTGAACCTAAACCCCAAGCCATTGTTCCTTTCACCCATGTGCTTTGCAGATGAACCATTATCTTCTCTGCCATCTGTGTTTCCACTATGTAAAATAAAACATATGGGCCAAATCCATATTATAGTCCAAAATAGACACTTCATAGAAAATACTTTTATAGTTGAGTACTAATTTTTGGTAACTCTAGGTATTTGACCTGATGCATTTTTTTGTTTGGTTGGTTTATTTTGGTGCCAGTTGTAAAAGAGACTCCAACCATATGCTTCCAAAAGCAAGTAATGTTTTTATCTAATAGACAATTTATTCTTCAGAAGGCTCTCTCATTTTGTGATTTATTGTATTCATATGTGTATATTTTATTTAGCAGTGAATTATTCTCTATGTTTTTTCCAGACATTTGATCTTAGTAACTACTCAGGGAAATGTTGCTTTTTAAGTTTCTTAGATTAATATTCAATAACAACCTACTTTTTTTTAGTTAATATTTATTTCTAAGCATTCACAACTGGTACTTGACAGTGAAGTAGTCCTAATTTGTTCATTTGTTCTACTGCTTCCACACTATTGCAATTCAGCTCCCATGGATTGTTAGCAGAAATCCATTTATTGGCTGCATCTTGTTCAACATACCGTTGCAGGGTTCCTAAACAAAAACAACAAAAAATCACATTCCGTTCCATTCTATCAGACCTTCACTGGCTCCCAGATTGCAACAAAATTGATTTTATAGAGCTTTATATGACTTTCTGTTCCCCCACTTTTACTGCCATATGTTTTCACTTGTTCACTTTTAATCAACCTCACAGCACATTCTGAACAAACAAAATCCAGATTTCAGTTTGACTGTTCACCTCCTACAGATTCCTTGTCTCCTTTCTACATAGTTTTTTCCTGTAGCTTGGATGTACAAAAATAGCATATATATAGAAATGTTTTGTACTGTCTATTTACTCATGTAGTTAAATCATGCAGGAAAGAAAAAAAAAGGTGAAGAAAAACTTGAAATGGAGAGGAAAGCCTTAAGGAGCAAGCTGAAAGAAACGATAACAAGGCAGATCACTCTGTAAGACATTGCATATGGGTCCTAAACATGTTAATGTGATCTGTGCTACCATTAACTCTGTCACCAAAAAATGCCTAAGTAAAGAAAGTTTCAAACAATATCAAACAGAAGGATGATGTCAAAAAGAACAGAAAGTTATAATTGGCATATTTAATCAATGCTTCTGAGTATATTTACAAGAGAGGACACTAACAACTTACTATTTGGCACTGACAATAAGCATGCTTTTATCCTAGATAACTGCAGGGTCTGTGTGGCAAAAGGATTACATTAATTGGAGAGATTCAAAAGTAACAAATCTCTAAGATCAGGCAGAATTCAAGCCAAGTTGTTTAAAGCACGGCAGAACCAATGTCACTCACAATGGAGAGAAATCGAGAATGAAGGTATCTGAAGTTTGTAAAACAAAACAACATTCAGATTAGACCTCTGATGACTTCTAAGTAATGTACTTACAAGAAGAAAGAAAGAAATGCAGACAGACATCACTTATTGTATTCTCCCTGCTTAATTTAAGTCAAATGACTTGCCTTCTGGTAAAGCCAACATTAGTGTGGACAGAGTGACACTAGAATTCTCGGCAGAAGACCTTCCATTCACAAAACACAAGGATATCTGAAGCCTAGCTCTTACTACCTCTTTGGTATGGTAGATGTCTCAAGCTTTCTGTCATGTAGGATCAAAATCTATTATTTTTAGGTTTTCAATAACATTTCACAAAAAGCAACATATTATTTCAAACCATTTGATGGAATTGTTCCTCAATTATTCCTCAAGGAAATCAGCTGCTGTTACTATGTATCACTGTTTTATTTCAAATTCATAAATCTGTATTGATTTTCCGTGGCATACAATATTTGGGTAATAGCTCAAACAAAATCCATCTGGCATGATCAGCTGGGGATGCTGAACTTAGAGAATCAGACCGAAAAGTTACAATATGCTGTGTCAGGAACATAATATCAACTATCCAAGAGGTAATAATCAAAGCCAAAAAAGCATAGAGGAATAAAGCCGTAACTTAAATTGTGGGGAAAAAAAAAAAAAAAGATAAAAAAGATGAAGCAACAACAACCAAAAATTACTCCTAGTGTTCATTCCACAAACAAAGGTACATAACAAAGATCTAAATTGGATGCAGAAAAACATCTAATAATAAAAAAAAAAATCACCTGGCACTTGATATATACAACCAATTCATTATATCACATAAAGAAAAGAGAAACTACCTGGATTTTCTAACCTGTACTCTAAATTGTAAGGCAACTCCTTCAGATATCTAATGTCCTGCTCTGGGAAGAATATATTAGAATCATAGAATGGTTTGGGATGGAAGGGAACTTTAGAACTCAACTAGTCATCTAGTCCACCCCTACCTGCAGTGAGCAGGGACATGAACTAGATCTGTCTGCTCATCCAATCTGACCTTGAATGTTTCCAGGCATCTACCAACTCTCTGAGCAACTGGTTCCTGTGTACATTCTCATTGTAAAAAATTTCTTCCTTCTATCTAGTCTGAATCTACTCTCTTTTAGTTTAAATCCATTACCCATTGTTCTATTGCAACAGGCTCTGCTTAAAAGTTTGTCCCCATTTTTCCCATAAGCCACCTTTAAATACTGAAAGACCACAATAAGATATCCTCATAGCCTTCTCTCCAGGCTGAACAACTCTCTCAGCCTGTCTTATAAGGAGAGGTATCCCATTCCTATGATCATTTTCATGACTGTCCTCTGGATGTCCACCAACAGCTCCACGTCTTTCCTGTGCTGAGGGCCCTAGAGCTGGACGCAGTACTCCAGGTGGGGTCTCACTGGAGTGGAGTAGAGGAGCAGAATCACCTCTTTTGGATTGCTGGATATATTTCTTTTGGTGCAGCCCAGGATACAGTAGGCCTTGTGGGCAAGTGCACATTGCCAGTTCATGTCCACCAGTGCCCCCAACACATTCCTTACAGGGCTATTTTTAATCCCTTCATAGAATCATAGAATAGCGTAGGTTGGAAAGGACCTTTGGAGGTCATCTAGTCTAACCTCCCCTATGATGAGGAGAACTTTCTTCAATTAGATCAGATTTCTCAGAGCCCTGTTCAACCCGACCTTCGGTGTTTCCAGGGATGGGGAATCTAACATCTCTCTCTTATTCTCAGTCTGTATTGGTACTGGGGCTTGCCTTGACCCATGTGCAGGAACCTACACTTGGCCTTGTTAAACCTCGTAGGCCCACTTCCCAAGCTTTTCCAGGTCCCTCTGGATGGCTTCCTGCCCCTCAGGCATGTCAGCTGCATCACTCAGCTTGGTGTCACCTGTAAACTTGCTGAGGGTGCACTCGATCCCACCATCTATGTTGTTGATGAAGGTATTAAAAAATATCGGACCTAGAACATGAACCAGTAGTGTACCCAGGTAACCAAGAAGACCAACAACATCCTGGCCTGTATAAGGAACAACGTGGTAAGTAGGACTCAGGAGGTGATCATCCCCCTTTACTTGGCACTAGTGAAGCTCCACCCCAAGCACTGTGTCCAGTTTTGGGCCCCTTATCACAAAAAAAGCCATTGAGGTGCTGGAGCACATGAAGAGAAGGGCAACAAATTTGGTAAGGGGTCTTGGAGAATAAGTCTTATGAGGAGAGGCTGAGGAAGCTGGGGTTGTTCAGCCTAGAGAAAAGGAGGTTGAGGGGAGACCTCTACAACTACTTGAAAGGAGGTTGTAGTGAAGTGAGTATTGGTCTCTTCTCCCTAGTTGCAGGCAATAGGAGAAGAGGAAATGTCTTCAAGTTGCACCAATTCAGACTGGATATTAGGAAAAAGTTTTACACTGGAAGGGTTACTAAGTCTTGGAATGGGCTGCCAAGGGAAGTGGTTGAGGCATCATCACTGGAGGTATTTAAAAGACAGGTTGACATGGTGCTTATTTTAGCCTTTCTAAACAATTTGCATAAGAGACAGGCTATCTGTGTGAAGTATCTATTTGTTGATTACAATGGGAATTTGTACTTCTTTGGTTTAAGATGGGAAAATTTAAATTTACGAACAATGGTTCACACCTCTGCATTCCTCAACAGTATGTACTTTACCGCACTTTCACTGAGGTTAATAATTGAAAGACTAACTACCATGTTTACGAGAGAAAAGACTGTGACTACCTTCCAACTTAATACTATCAGAGCTTGAAGTATTAGTAAACTAAGATCTCTACCAGCACACTGTTCTTGTGCTTTTGTCTCATCCTTCACTTTCTATTAATCTGTCAGGTTACCCATACGCTAAAACTAAAATTGTCCAACTGAGCAGGCCAATTAAATTTATTACTGTTCTATTGAGAAGACATCCTCAAATTGGTACACAAATCTTTTACGAAAAGAAAATATTAAAAGTCTTAGCACTGCATTGAAACATTTCAATTAGAAAATCGTATTTAAGACGTACTAATTTCAGCATAATGGCTGCAGACTGTGCCATTCGTCCTCTATTCCAGCTGTCCTCTGTTCCATGGGGCTATTGACCACTTTTGAAAAAATCTGAAAAATAAAATGTAAGCATTAGAGCCCTTTAATTCTAAATTAAATTTGTAGCTCAGGAGTAATGCTGTTTACAATTTCTAAAAAGTCAGTTTGGTCAGTTACAAGTAAGTAACTGAACAGCAAGATAACAGTGAATAAAACTTCTGTTTAAGTCACAGAGAGCTTTACTAGCGACTAACAGAGCTAAGATTTTACTCAGTAGAAAGATTCCAGACACTGAAACGTGGTATGAGATCTATTGTAGTCCTGATTTTTTGTTATAAAATAGCTATACAAAATTCAACTCACAACCTCAACCCTAGAGGATGCATATCTTGGAAGAAACTTTTGTCTATTCAAAGATCTATTGATTTTCTGCATTGGTATGTTTCATTTTAAATAAAATTTATATGGAAAAGTACAGAAAATACTTTCTTCAATTTAAATTCAAAGCTACAATCCTGAGAACGCACAGAGAAATACACATACGTTATGAAAATCAATGTGTTAGTTCTCAATTATTGTATTTTAAATTTATATCCTTTCTTCAGAATATTACTTCAGAAATGAATGTAAACTCAAGGGCTTGTTTCCCCCACATAATTTAATAGTATGTTTGAAATGCATCAAGTACTTCTGAGAACAAGTTGGTATACCCACACACAGTGCTAGTGAAATGACATTCAAAGGCAAAGTCAATTAGCAATTGTGCAGTTCTGCTGAAGTAACTACTTCCATTTCTTGGGGTGGTTTGTTCAAAACTTTTGGATACTTCTTTGTCATACTTCATTGGGCAAACAAACTATATCTTAAAAGGTATATTTTGCTAGATAAGGTTGTATCTAGTCTTTATACATTTTTCAAAAATATTTATTCTAAAGCTACAGCTAACCATAATCTAGAGGCATATTTTTGTCATCCTTATTCCCATTGCAGTTTGCATTTCCTTTGTTTTCCATCTCCATGAGGACAATTTGCACCAGCCTTTTATTGTTAAAACTAAAATATCAAAAACATTGTTTAATATGCTTGCATGCTTAGATTTCCCTCCCTTTAAAGTCCAGACAAGGACAGCTGATGATATGTGTTTAGTGTATCCTCATGCTTGTCTCAGGATGCAACCTAGACATGGATCCAACTACAGGAGATGAGAAACTCGTCTGGACTTATCAGAGAGCTGCTGAACCAAGACAACAATGAAATCTCTGTAACCTAACATTTAGGGTGATCTGCTGGGAAAAGGGACCCTAATTTTTGTTTATGTGTCCTGTTTAGCCACAGCTCTGACTTAAGTACCCGTATTCGCTGTATTCATTTGTTTTAGTGTTAATTGTTGTATTATTTTATTATTTGCAATTACTTTTCATTGCTCCTAATTCAAGCTGAATAATGCCACTTTTCCTGCTGGTTTACATAGGGCCTCCCATTCTGGGCTTTCCTTATGCTCAGGAAGATGTCTATGAAGCCAGGCACACGTGCACTGAAGAAGACAATAGCAGGACTTGTATAGGTCCTCTCACAGCAAGTGCAGGGCAGCCAAGGGATCAGGGCCAGCCAGCACAGGTTTATGACTGGGAGGTCCTGCTAAACCAACCTGATCTCTTTCTATGACCATATGACCTGCCTTCTCAATGCAGAGAAGGCTGTGGATGTTGTCTGCCTGGACTTTGGTAAGGCCTTTGACGCTGTCTCCCAGAGCATTCTCCTGGAGAAGTTGGTGAATTAGGGCGTAGACAAGTGTACCCTTTGCTGGGTAAAAAACTGGCTGAATGGCCATGCCCAGAGTTGTGATTAATGGAGTGAATTCCGGTTGGTGGCTGGTCATGAGTGGTGACCCTCAGGGCTCAGTTTTGGGGCCAGTCTTGTTTCATATCTTCATCGATGATCTAGATGAGAGGATTGAGTGCACCCTCAGTAAGTTTGCAGATGACACCAAACTGGGTGGGAGTTTTGATCTGCTTGAGGGTAGGAAGGCCCTACAGAGGGACCTGAGCAGGTTGGATCAATGGGCCAAGGCCAACTTGATGAGGTTTAATAAGGCCAAGTACTGGGTCCTGCATTTCAGTCACAACAACCCCAGGCAATGTTACAGGCTCGGGGAAGAGAGGCTGGAGAGCTGCCTAGAAGAAAAGGACCTGCAGGTGCTGGTGGACAGCCAGCTTAACATGAGCCAGCAGTGCGCCCAGGCTGGCAAGGAGGCCAGCAGTATCCTGGCCTGTGTCTGGAACAGCGTGGCCAGCAGGATGGGGGAAGTGATTACGCCTCTGTACTGGGCACTGGTGGGGCCTCACCTCGAGTATTGTGCTCAGTTCTGGGCCCCTCGGTACAAGAAGGACATTGAAGTGCTGGAGTGTGTTTAGAGGAGAGCTACCAAGCTGGTGAGGGGTCTAGAGAACAAGTTGTATGAGGAGAGGCTGAGGGAAGTGGGCATGTTTAGTTTGGAGAAAAGGAGGCTGGAATGAGATCTCATTGCCTTCTACAGGTACCTGGAAAGAGGTTGTAGAGAAGTGAGTGTTGGCCTCTTCTCCCAAGTGAATAATGACAGGACCTGAGTAAATGGTCTGAAGTTGCAGCAGGGGAGTCTTAATTAGATATTAGGAGGAATTACTTCACTGAGAGGGTGGTCAGGGAGCTGGCTGAGACACTATGATCTCAGAGGTCCTTTCCAACAATGAATATTCTATGAGTATAACAGCCACAGACTCCAGCCATCGTTTTGAGGCCTTTGAGATGAAAATCAGTAACATTACTGTTGAACTTGGTGTGAAATGTTCATGACAGTATGCCAATAATGCTCTGATTTTTAATAATACTTATTACTTTAAATGTAGGAGGAATATATGAGACACATTCAAAAATACATTAAAACTAAAAAAGTTAAAAAAAAAAACCCAAAAAATCAAGAAAGTATAATGTTTTATATTCCAAGGTTGGATCTTGAGAACGACAAGTGTTTCCTTGGACAAGGAAGTTTTGAGATCCATGACCTTGGTGATCTGCAAAGGACTGTATTTTCTTTTGCAGAGGCGGAGGCAAAGCCACATATTCTCTTGGCTTCTCTGACTTCACTTTTCTGGATTGTAAGTAAAATTGGCTCAATATATTATAGCAAATGACACCTGAAGCAGAGATAGGGATTCGTAACATTAGCAAAAGAAAATACATATATGAAGAGAGAATAAAACTACAGTATACTAAGCATAATATTAAAACAATTACATAAAGAATTTAAGGATAGAGTACTGTATTTCACTACTCTTCCTTGTATAAAGGCAAGGAATTTATTTTTTTTAATTTCTCCTCTTAGCTCACTTCAAATTTCCTTCAAGAGATAGGCAATTGGAAACTACCAAAGTGAACTATTAAATGTGTTTGAAAATAATGTTTTTATATTAGAAACATATTAGTCAAATCCACTTTTGCTGATGAGAGTGAGTAATAGGACACAGCAATATGATAAGGGTCAATATTCTGTTGATCCATATGATTATTTTGGGTTTTGTGTCCAAGTCGGAATTTTGTAAGGAAATATTTTTAAATAATTTTCTTGCTTCCTGTTTACTGAGTGTTACAGAATATAAATGTTCAGGGTTTTGTGTCAGAGAAAGAGATTCTTCTGCCACCAGCTTCTCTCTGCAGACTAAGCTAATTAAATAAAATAGAATAGAGATTTCAACCCTAATAAATCTGACTCTATTAAAACACTGTGTCACTTTTTTAGCTCTTTCAATAAAGCCATGAGGGATTGATCCTAAAGATTTTTTAACCATTGTGCATGACATCAGAAATACTTTTTCAATTCTACCCTATCAAACTGATTGTTTATACATGAAAATCTGCATATCTTATATTAACTGATACGAGTTATTTTGTTAGTGCAAAAGACAATTGACAGCCTATCATATAAAATTAATGTTATTTTTTTTCTTTGAAGTAGCATTTCAAGAGAGACTGATTTTCATTACTGCAATATTCAATAGATCATGAAATATAATCACAGTCTGTAACACAGAAAGTAGTGCACAATGATAAAGTACACTGATTTTCTTCCTGCTGATTTTACAAAATGCCATTCAAAACATGATTGAAAAAACCCTCATGTAAGTTTTACTTTTTATTTTTAGTGTTTATTAGCTTCACATTACATTCTATTTAACTTGGATTTTAGTCCTTTAAAATTAAAGTTTTCTTTAAAACTTAGAAACCAATGTAGTGAGGGTTTTCCTTTCCCTTTCTTCCTTTCTTTCTTCCGTCCTTCCTTTCTTTCCTTCTTTCTACCTTCCTTCCTTTCTTTCTTTGATTTGTTTTTTTTTGATGCTGGCCATTGAAGAAACATGCTTTGCTCCATGTGCCTGGAAGGTATAGTAGCAAGAAAGTTGGAATTAAATTCACACAGCTGAATTGATGTTATTAACAGTTCTTCTGTTATCCTGTAGGTCACTTGCAATAGAGGACAAAGTTATAAATCTAGTGAGGATCCTTCAGACACTAAGTCAAAGGTTAAAACAGGCTATAGAAAATAAATGACTAAACTGTTCCTATGGGAGCTTTCTATGCACAGTATGTTGGTGGGATACGAGTTTCCACAGCAACCACAGATTCAATAGCAGAGCTTAACGCTCCTATATTATGCTGTATTACCTCTGATTCCTTATGCCTTGCTAGTATATTTGTATGGCCTCCTCACCTATTATGGTACTGAATATATTTTTCAACTCTACTTTACTTTAAACTGGACTCTTAAGGTACCTCATAAGCCATAAGAACTGTTGAAATTATGCAAGTGAATGGCATGTATGCATCCGATAAACCAACATGTTCATGACTTTGGCAATTTCAGGAACAGTCACCTTTACACGAGAATGAGTTAATTTTGAATAATTTCTATAAAGTGCTGTTTTATAAATAATGGGAAGAAGAGCTGGAAAAAGGTTTAATTTTCTTTCCTTTGTTCTTATTTGTTTTTCCATACATAAGAAATTTTATCTGTGGTACTAGAAATATGATTTATTCTGCTAATACACCCTCACCTATTTCTTCGTCAAGGTATTGGGAGAGTAGCCGCTTATAAGCAACTTCAGAAGAGAGATTTCTGGGAATGTCACTATTTATACAATTAAAGGCTTGAAAATCTTTCAAACAATTTTAAAATGTTTCTTATTTCAAGCATAAGGCTAACAACTTACTAATTTGCTACGGTATCACCTAAAATCCAATTGTCAGAACTGCTTTGCTATATGGGCATATATGAAGAGACGAACTTTTAACCAGAAAGCTTTCACTCTAAGTAAATAAAAAATGGGGGAATAAAAAGGTGTGATTATTCCTGGAGCACAGTTAAGTGAAGCAAATTAAAAGAAAAGGCTTATCATCTGTCTTGCTCCAGTTGGCAAAACATTTAAGCACACGCTGAACTTTAAAAAAGAATGGATTTCTTATTAAAATACATTTCTTAAGAGATGACCTTGAGTGTGAAGCATACTTCAGTTGCACAGCTCAGTTTGTTGCTCCCTGTGTAATGTAAGTGCTTGAGTCGGGTTGCTATGTATGTTAAATGGTTTGACTGTTGTACAGATCCCAATTGTCTATTAGAGGTTGGCACTGAAAGCTTTTCCATGATCACAAAGTGATCTGTGGCTGCTGTACCAGAGCTCTTCTGCACAGCTCCATTTGTGGAGGATAAATAGAGAAATAAGCCACATTTAGCTGAAGAACTTAAAAGATGACTAGAAAAAGAAAATTAAACATTGTAAAAGCTAAAAACAACCAAACCAAAACCCCCCCAAGAATTCATAAATTATATTTCCCGTAAGAATATTTGCTTAAAAATCTATCTAGCAGGAAATGAGGACATTTCATTGCAAAGCTATTACAACAGTTCATATGGGCCAGTGAAATGGGTATACATATTACACAGGACAGAACTAGATGCTTAGCTTTTTGTATGCTTTCTTTCTGAAGATACCTTGTGTTGTAGTGGTATTTTATCATATGACTTTTCTCCAAATCATACAACTTGCTGGGTGATCACTGAAAATCACCAAGTGTGATCAAAGTACCAGAAGCAGAATTCGACAAAAAGAAATAAAAGATAAATAAAAAAACCTAACTAACCACTTTTAGATTCAGGAATGCATGTGTCAGAATGAAAGGCAGACAGAGTCCTCCTTGGATGCTGGCCATTGAAGAAAGAAGGTTGACCCTTTGATCCCTTAACTTTATATTTATTATAATGCATATGGGATATAATACCCTGCTGGTCAGTTTTGAGTCACCTGTCCTGTCCGCTCCTACCCACAAATGCCACCCCTTTACTTTTTTCTGCTTCTGACCCTCCAATGGGCCAAATAATAAAATCAGCTGACCTTGATTGCTATAGCAATAAGTATAAGCAAAAGTCTTTCTGCACAACGTTCCTTGACATTAACTATAAATATAAGTCTTATCACTCTGAGAACGAACAGGTTCTGCACAATATGTGGTTAATTTCAGAGAGTTTCAGAGAGTTAAAAGAGGCTTAGCTCAAAAGTAAAATTACTGAACAGAAAATCCGTCCTGTTTTACCTCAAACCAGGACAGTTACCCTCAAAAGAATAACAAGGTATTCAGAAAAAAAACAAACCAAACCAAACCAAACCAACCAAACAAACAAAACAAAACAAAAAAAACAAACAAACCAGAGCTTTGGCACCAAAGCTTGTAGAAAAGCAGGACTGATCAAAAGAGGAAACACTTATCTAATTCTAGTATGAATTACACAAATTATTTTGAGAGTTTGTCCACTATACTGCGTATGAAACAAGTCCAGTTTGTCAGAACCAAAGAAAGATGGAATAAAGTCTTTTGAAGAAAGAAGTGTACAGAAATCAACTGTTTAAGCCTAAACTTAAAGAGGCATCCTATTCAACTGAGAAATGACCTTTTGTTGAAGAAAGAAACAGAAAATAAATCTTTCAAAGTCCATACACGTTACTGAAACGCTAAACACGTTTGTCTCTTGCCTTAAAACAAAATATGTGGCTTTTTTT
>VXBW01007857.1:99414-116944 GCA_013400375.1 Thinocorus orbignyianus
TTTTTTTTTTTTTTTTTTTTTTGCAAAGAATGCATTTAATTCCAGATCTAAACTTGCTGAATTGTGAAAACTACTACATACATGCTGTAGCATTCATCACATATATTTAAGAAAATAGTTAACTACTAGGGGTCAGTTTTATTCAGTTTGGGGCAAAACAGTGAGTTTCAGATGGGACTAAAATATAGACAAAGAAGTAGCTTATACACAAGGTGGGTAGTTTTTCAGGATACAAATGTTTTAATTAGGTTGCATGTATTATTTTTTTTTTTGTAGCTGTGTATGTATATATGTGTTGATATCTTCTATATATTTTTTTCTCATTGAGTAATAAATAAAATAAAGGTTTTTTTATTAACAGGTATCTAAGCCCTCTGTCCTTGAGATGTTAATATATAGAAAACTGACCCTTGTGAACCTTACCCTGAAAGATTTGGCTAATGATAAAATTTGTCTGTAATTAGTCACATTTTCATTAGTTGTTATTTGCAGATGCATTTCATCTGTCCTTTATTAAATATCTTTCCTTTTAATAACATGTTTAAAACACTGCTCTATACATTCAAGTAAAAAGTGATCTTTTTCTCTTCATTCCATCAAGCTCAAGTGAAACTTAAAAGCTGACGTCTTATTTCTAAAGACACAAAGAACTCCAGATTACTGGGAATACAAAGATCGCAACTGAACAAAATAAAAAGCTAAGCAGTATGCCTGCATAATGCTTTACTTGATACAGTATTTAAACAAAGTTTTCTTTTGTGATGAAAATTGAGTAGCAACTATGCTTTGTTTTCGTATCATGGGGATGATCCGCTGATGGTGCCCACTCACTTTTGTGCAGTTCTGTGTGGACTACAAATTTGGAGCCGGGCTGTGTGCAGTGCATAAATTCTGACTAAGATAAGCCAAGTGAAAAAAAGCCTTCTATTTTTCAAAGTCTTTTAGAACTGGTAAAGATTTAATCAGCTCATATTGATTATATGGCACTGTGTCCTGCTTCTTAATGACTAAGTCTGGTAGATTTTCACTTTATCAATCAAGGCAAAAAGTATAACATTAAAAAACAGAGAAGGCTTGTTTTTTGTTTTGTTTTGTTTTGTTTTGTTTTGTTTTGTTTTGTTTTGTTTTGTTTTGTTTTGTTTTTAATACTGTAAGGAATATTACTTTGGAGATAGGAGAGCAAAAAAATCAGTTAAATTTGTAATCATCCATTAACAATCAAATTAAAACTAGCATCAATATAAAGTAACATATAAAATCCCAAATGTATCCAGAAATCCTAACAGTTACTGCAAATTTAACTTGTGCCTACAATTTCATTTATTTTACTGGGAACAGTAGCTACTGAACAGGCAGCTAAAACTTGTTAAGATTTATCTCCTCTATATGATTTATTTATTTACTTTTAACAAATTAACAGGAGTATAGACGCTGGTATTGCTGAAAGGCTTCTAGGCTACAGTCTCCTGTGATGGAACTGGATTTCAAACT
Organism: Thinocorus orbignyianus; assembly: GCA_013400375.1. Lineage (NCBI taxonomy): Eukaryota > Metazoa > Chordata > Aves > Ciconiiformes > Thinocoridae > Thinocorus > Thinocorus orbignyianus. Next base: position 100,906 of record VXBW01007857.1, read on the forward strand.
TTAATTATCTGTTCTGAAATGCTTTACTATCAGCAAATACAAGAACTGTGGAAAGTAAATCAGTACGTTTTCTTCATCAGGGTTGTTTTTCCCCGACTTCTGGGATGACTGGAATATCATTCCATGTCCAGACAAAACTGAAATTCTGTCAGTAATGCTCAAGTGTTTTCATATTAGGCTGCTAGGTGCCCCATATTATTTCCCTATAGATAGTACTTGCTGCCTTAGATGGACTTGGAATCTCAAATGAAAGCTGTGCTTCTGATGTCCAGAAGTATCGATATTTATAGTTTAGTTTTACATTTTCATATGGAAAATTATATTCTGTCCCTTGCCTTCCTCACCCGATTCCTTCCACATTGATTTATTTTGAAAGTTAGCCTTGGAATAGGAATTTTAAACTCTTCAAATGAGATTGAGAAATTCTTGAGAGGACTGCTTTACACGTTTCAGTATAACTTACTTACACTGTTCCGAGTATGGGATGCCCAAAGGTCTTTTCTGTGTAATAACTCCCAGCTGGGAAAATCCCAAAGAACTGTAGAGACAGCTGAGCTCAATCCCACCCCATATTTCTATAGTATCTAATGGGATGGAAATGCAATGTTTTCCAGAAATCTCCATCTTGCAGTTGGTGTGGAGTGTCCATACCACACTGATTCATGTCAGATCTCTTTCAAAGATCAGTAAAGAACTGATTCTCTCCCTATTTAGTTTGCTCCTATACCATGTTCAGCATACTATCTGTTTTATTTTCTGCAGGAATATCTTTAAAAGAATACAATTTATGGTAAAATTAAATTTCTGTAATATTCCTCTTAATCATTGTCTTTCAAAGTGTATTTAATATGCATATCAAAAGGATATATGGCAACATACACCTAACTTTATACAATGAATATTCTTTCATTTCATTTTTGTCAATAAATACTGTGCATGGGGCTTGGCTTTATTTGACAACATGTCTCCAAGAAAAGAGGCAAAGTTCCAGCTAACTTTGAAAAAAAAAAGTAGGGAGATACCTAAGGTTTCATCCCTGTAAAAAGCAATGGAGTGTACTTAAGCAGTCCTGGTGAGGGAATATTTTGTGAAAACTTCACAGGATTACAGGAGATGGAGTAAACGGGGGGAAAAAGCAATGCTGTACCCGCCTGTGAAGCACTGAATGAAACTTAATATCAACATTGAAGGTTGAAATATACATATGCATGAATATGCAGATGATGTGTGTTGAATTCTTTAAACAAATTCAGACAAACAAAATGGAACCAGCTGCTGATACATCATCCCTGAAGAATTTCTTTGGAGAGTAGTCTCCCTCTATCCATGTACTAAATTCTGAGTGTTTCCCAGTTGTCTTTACATTTCCGGCCTTTTAATGAATTTTATAGTAGAAACATGCTCAGTATTTTGTAAGTACTTGTTCTTTGAAACACATACTCTGTTTCACTTGTTTGTGTCACATTTGTTTAATAGACTTTATTTTGGATTAGGACATTATTTAGGTAGACTAGAACTGAAAAAGTATCCACATAACAAAACTGTTGTAGTCAAGGACAAAATGTCTTGATGACTTCATCGAACACCAAAAAATTTCCTCAAGAGGAATATATTAGGCACTTTACATGAAGTCAGTAAAGGATTCATGAAGGACTTACTTAAAAGAGCTACATTCTGTTAGTTTGGAAATGAGCTTCACACGTGACTACACATTAATTCATTTATTATTTATAATTCTGGAAGTCTAGCATTAAAATAAAGGTTGAGCCCCTAACTTTTCTAATGCTGAGCCGATATATATTTTTTATTACCTAGAGATATTTTTAAAAAATATATAACCTTATAAAGAAAATAAATTAACGAGAGTTAGTGTCGCTATATCTGAAAAGGGGTTAGTGTCTTTATATGTCTAATAAAAATGGAGGAATTCTGCCCTTTCAAACACTGATTGTCCAAGTTTTGACAGTATCAAGCAAATGGATGCCTACCCATGCTGAGGAGTACTCTCTCTTTTGATGTGTAGAGGCCTAGTGCTCTCTGTACCTTGTGCTCTCTGTACAGGAATTGAATTAAAGATTCCAGTATTCAATCCAAAACTGATAACAGACCTCTGGATCAAAGGTAAGATGAACCTGTATCTTGAACTTCAAAGATCCAGTCAGAAGTGGGAACAACAGAATATTCCCTATCTATTGTACCAGAGTGGCAATTAGTCTCTGGATCCGGGAATGAGAGTATATAAGGGCTGACATGTGCATGAGATGGAAACATTTCCATTTCTGTGTTTAATAAATGTCTAGCTATTATTTATTAGGAAATCACTGTGAGAAAAATAATTTAACCACTGTAGTTCAGAATGTCCTGCCTCAAGTTGTGTCAGGGGAGGCTTAGATTGGATATTAGGAAAAAATTCTTCACTAGAAGAGTTATCAAACACTGGAAGAAGTTGCCCAGTGAAGTGGTTAAGTCACCGTACCTAGAGGTATTTAAAAGATGTGTAGATGTGATGTTCAGGGACACGGTTTAGTTGTGGATTTGGCAGTGCTAGGTTAATACTTGGACTCTATCTGAAGCATCTTTTCCAACGTAAATGATTCTATGATTTAATGATTCTATGATTCTACAAATCAAGGATAAATAATTGTTCTATGCAAACTAGTAAAACTATAATTAGCATAATTATGTCTCACACAGTTGGCATTAGCTATTGGTGAAAGCTATCTGCAAGATTTCCAGCTGCAACTATTGTGTGCATTGAATGATAGTAGGACCCACTGAACAGCTCAGCAGAATCGTGTGTGAAGGAGTCCATTCTTGTGACAAAAAGAGAGACATTTTGTCCTAAGGGACTCTAGTTAAATCCTTTCAGTAGCATTACATCATCAGGAAAATTGAAGAAATGTAAAAAAAATGATAAAAAATAGTAGGAATTTACTATTTTCTGAGGTTTAATGATGTGTTAGTGAGTAAAAAAGTGAGGAGACTGTAAAATGTTCTGAAGATATTTTCGTTTTTATAAAAAGCATGTAACTTGCCGTTTCTGAGGAATAGTCTAGTAGGTAGCCTGGTTTGTGGGAGCACCCAACCAAACCAGTTTCAGAGCACAATAGATGAGATGCAAGGGGTTGACATTCAACTCAGCTTCATCTTCACCTTGCCTTGTCTATGCAGAGATAACCTGGGTGGAGCTGCAAAAAAGGCCCAGCCCAGGGTTGTCTCCAGGTTGAATCACAATAAGAACTGAAACCAAATGGAGCCTTAACAAACAAAATGCCCTGGGTCCCATCCCACCACTATTCTCCTGGCTTTGAGTGCTAGGCATCACAAAATTAGCAACAGAAACTTGGGAACCACTGCACCACCAGAATTAAATATTCCAGATAGGGTAATCCACTCAGGCATAATCCTGCCCCCCACCGAATCAGGAAATATAAACTGTAGGGTTTGGGGAGAAAAATGGGGAATCCTCCAACAATACACTTGGCCTATAGGAGATTCATCCCACCCTTTTCCAGGTCGCTGTATAGGGTAACTTCCCAGGGACTGAGCGACCTTACCTGGGAGAGAGGGTAAGTGATTAAAAAACATATGTATTGTATATGGCATGCTATTAAGGTCGTGATTGGTGCACTCTTTTAAGATATTAGTATCTAGCATGCTTGTGGTTTGTGTTGTTATTTTTTGGGATCACTTGTAGGTTGTAATAGTGTATTTCGTGAATAGTTTTGAAATTGCAATAGTACATTCACCACTGTAGCCAGAGAAACTGCAAGAGTGGCGCACTGCACCTGTGAGTGAAGTCCAAATAAATTTTTATTTTGAACCTCACAGTGAAGTCCTTTTCCCTTTTATGCCACACCTGGTGGGTGTAGCTTACAGGACAACATTCAAATGAAAAAAGGTGTCAAGAAAGACAGTCCTGCAAGAGGCAATGCATTACTGGACCTGTTGGTCACCACCACAAGTGAGCTAATTGACGACATAAAGATCAGAAGCAGCATAGGTTGCAGTGATCATATACTAACAGAGTTTGCAGTCCTGAAGGATATGGGTCAGGCAAAGAGTAAAGTCAGGACCCTGATTTAGCAAAGCAAACTCTTCAAGGAGTTAGTCAATAGGACATCCTGGAAAACTGCCCTAGGGGACAAAGGAGTAGAACAGAGCCAGCAGTTCTTTAAGGTCACTTTCCATAGAGTGCAAGAGCTCTTGACCCCACATATAAGAAATCAGGAAAGGAGTTCAAGAGACTACCCATGGCTGAATTGAGACCTGCTTGTTAAACTAAAGAGTAAGAACAAAATGGACAGGCAGCGGAAGCAGGGACAGATGTCCTGGGAAGACCACAGGTTGATTGGGAGGGAACTGGCTGATATAGTTTCGAAGCCACTCTCTGTGACATTTGAAAAATCATGGCAGTCAGATGAAGTTCCCTGTGATTGGAAAAAGGGAAACATTGCACCCCTTTTGGAATAAAAATAGAATAGGAAAATTACCATCCTGACATCCCCACCTCTGTGCCTGGGAAGGTCATGGAACAGACCCTCATATAAACTAAGGTACATGGAGGCACATGAAGGACAGGGAGGTGATTTGAGACAGACAGCACGGCTTCATCAAAGGCAAGTTCTTCCTGAACAGCTTTCTATGATGGAGTGACTACATTAACGGACAAGGTAAGGTCTGCAGAGGCCATCTATCTGATTTGTGTAAGATATTTGACATGGTACCCAACAGCATCTTTCTCTCTAAGTTAGAGAGATCTGGATTTGATGAGTGGACTCTCTGGTATGAAAAGCAGAATTGGAAGAACAGAACTAAAAATTAGGGGGAAAAATTTCTTAGTGAAGGCTTCCCCATTACTGAGATCACTGTTAAATGACTGCAGAGTGACCAATGCATTCAAAAATAGACATTATTATTACAAGGAAAAGCAATGGCATTTTTTACAAAAGAATCTCAGCAAACCAAAAGGTGATTAAGTAAGAGCTAAAATCATCAGGTACAAAGGAAAACTGGAGTAGGAAGCAAGGGTGAAAATTTCATTACCCTTCATATTCATGCACATATGGGGCTGACACTGGAAAAGGATTATGATTGCTCTCAGTTTCAAGACAGAAGCAATTTCAAGAGGTGCAGCACAATTGCTAGGAACTGAAGATCAGGCAGAAATCAGCGATAAATGATGGAGGCCAGCAACTAATCTATTTTAAGTAATGAGGGAAGACAACATAGAATTGAAGGTAAGGTACATATTTTAGAAGAATTCTTTTGAGAAGTTAGGTGCACTGAAGAATTTCAACTTTAAGAGTTATAACACTAGCATGTTATTAGACACAATACATAAAAATGTCCCCAGAGGAATGGTGGATTCCCCAGTGTTGGACAATTTTAAGATTCAGCTGGACAGGGTGCTGGGCTTCCTTATCCAGACCATATCTTTGCCAAGAGAGGTTGAACCAGACTATACTTGACATCCCTTCCAATCCAGTATTCTATAATTCTCTGATTCAGTAATTCTGTGATAACTTCTTACTAACACAAAGAAATACATAGTTTGATTTTATGTTGGACCAATCATTGAAGCCAACACATGCGTCTCAGTTACCTCAAATTTTTATTATCTGTGACAACGGAAAAGATAACAAGTAAAAACTATTTCACAGGAGAATTCCTGTAAACTCAAGAGGAGTACTAGAACCTGTCTTCAAAATATAAACAATATTGATCACGGAACTAATAAACTGCTCATTAAACTACTAATAATATTACAGCAGCAAAACCTAAACTTCACTGAGGAAAAGAACTAATATTTAAAGTTTCTAGAGAAGCAGGAGAGAACCGTGACTCATAAGTGTTCTAGTCCAGATGTCCTGTGAGAATTTCTACAAATTTTTGGAGCCCCTTCTGTTATAAAGATATACATGTGTAAATAGTTATGCTCATGCAAATATCCATGCTCATGTATTGGAAATGTGAGAGTCTTGTCAGGGGTTTTTTTTTTGGAGTACAGGGTGATTGAAATAGTATAAAAAATAATTATATTTTATACTGGGACTAATTTCCTATTCCTTTACCCAGCCAGTATTACAGGTTGTGGAAAACAAATCTGCTTTAGGGAAGTAACAATTTTGGTGTTTATTTTTTTCTGAAGTTTGAGAGCTTTGAAAATGGGAAATTTCTGATCAGAGAATTCTGATCACTGAGCCTTCCTGCTTACAAGCAAAGAAGGCCATCCAGTAGAGTCGTCCCACACCTCTATTAGTTACACACTTCTCCCAGAGTGGAGCTTGGTTAACAAACTGCAGAAGAAAGGTTGTGCATATCTTTTAAATCAATGGAAACATTCAGCAACATTTCAATGAAAGCAAGACACACAGTTTAAGCTTACTTTTTTTGGAATTACTTTTTTCCTTTTGAATTGGGCTTTGTGCAGCTGTTTTCTGAAATGATAAGCATGGAGTGGGAAGGTAAAAGATGAGAAAAGGCTTTTCTTTGCTCATCTTTATTTCACCATTGCAGCCAGTACTCATTTTGTGCATTGCTCTGGGAATCTAGGTCTCCAACTCTAATAAGAGTCAGAGGCAGACCGAGGGAATTGCACATTGCAGTCTGCTAACTGACATAGGAAGAGCCAGAAAGACATCCAAGATGAAAAAAAGAATCCCCTGTGTGAGGATCTTTGGTACCAGGTTCAGATGCAGCCATAAATTTAGCTTCTGCGGAGGCTTGCTAAAAACTACATACAAAGACAAAAATCATTCAGGGGATGAGCTTTTCCTATTTGAAGGCTTTGCAGATGGTTGATTCTCCAGATACATCACTTTTATGACCACCAGCTGAAGTAATGTCAGTCACCTTAAAAGAGCTAGTCAAGATTCTTCTGCTGAGGGCTGTGTTGATGTCCTTTTATGATTTTCAGCTTCTCTTTTTTTTTTTTTTTTCTTTTCTTATATACATGGGTGGGCATTGAATGAATTATTAGAGAGAGGATTGCTGAGAAAAAATTTCACATGACTGGGAAGTATGTGTATCTTGTCTAACTTTTTTTATTTTAATTTGATATTAGGCTCAATGTCACACCAAATAACAATTCAAAACTTCTACTAACAAAGTTGGGTTCCACTATTTTTCTTTAGACATCTGTTGCAGTGCTGCAGGACGTAATGAGAGTGCATCGCATGTGTTTTCTGTTCTTTTAGAAAAACTGTCATGGTTTTAGTCAAATAGGCCAATCAGAATGACAGGTGGCCCCTCCCTCCCCTCTCTTCAAGAGAGGAGAAAAAGAGATAAGAGGTTTATGAGTTTAGAAAAAGAACTAAACTACTTTAATGAAAATATTAATAAATAGTTAAATAATAAAGAATAAGAACAATTACATATTTAAAAATAGGTAAAAAAAGGTATGCAGTATATTCAAAACTGTATTGAGCTCAGAGGATGATGACCACATCATCAGTAAGCATAGAGGAAAGTCCCAGACTGGACTCAGCATTGGACAGGAGCTGGATTCCAGATCTGGAGTCAGGAACACACAAACTGGGACTGAAGGCAGATGAATGGCCAGGTTCCTTCTCAGATGTTGGCCATTGAAGAAAGACAGTTGACCCTTTGATCTCTCAGCTATTACACCTTTTTAGACCTATTATTTCTTTGCCTCTGTCTCAAGAGTCAGACCAGCTACCCCCAGAGTGTTGAGCCTCCTGAGCTGAAAGATAAGGATTAAAAACAGAACAACATCACCACATCCTCCCCAACCCCTGATAATCTGAGAGGAAGTAGTTAATGAACTGCTTCTGCACCTAGAAATGCATAAGTCTATGGGGCCAGATGGGATTCACGCAAGAGTACTCAAGGAGGTGATGGGAGAGCTCTCCAAGCTTCTGTCCATCATTTAACAACAATCCTGATAATGGGGGAGATACCAGATGACTGGAGGATGGCTGACGTGATGCCCATCTACAGGAAAGGCTGGAAGGTAGATCCAGGGAACCACAGGCCTGTCAGCCTGATCTCAGCACATGGGATGGAATACCCTGCTGGTCAGTTTTGGGTCACTTGTCCTGTCCACTTCTCCCTGCAGGTGTGATCTCTCTATGGTTTTCTGCTGTGGACCCTCCAACAGGACAAATAACAAAGTTAACTGACCTTGGTTTTTATAGCAATAAGTATAAGCAAGAGCCTCTGTACATGCCATTCCTCGGTGTAATCAGGTCTTATCACTGTGACAGTTAACAGTTTCTGAACAAAATGTTCTACATTTCAGAGAGTTTAGTAAGTAGGCAAAATTACTGAACAGAAAATTAGTTCTGTTTTTCCTCAAACCAGGACAAACCCAAAAAATGTCACTAATCTCAGTCTATGTATTTATTTTGCAGTGGTTAAACAGAAAAATAAAATTAGTGTAGAACTCCACTCCTGCCCAATATACTACATCCTTTTTGATGAGAAATGATACATTTTTGTTTGTTAATATTTTCAGACATCAGGGATGACAGTAATTACAACATACCATGTTTTGTGGATTTTTCTTTCTTTTTCTCACTTTTCCTTTCTTCCTTGGAATGGCAGAACATGTATAATATCCGTATCTATATCCTTCATCAAATTTATTTTCTTTGCTCTTCCATTTACTGCTGCTTTAAAGTTTTGCTTTGTCACACCTTAGTTTTCAAAAATGTTTAAACTTTTGGAAAGAGTTACAGGGTTAGAATGAGAGTGTCCATTTTCTTTATGTCAGTCAGTTTCTTCTGTAGAAGTTATCAGACAACACAACTAAACTACAAAACAGGAAAAGGAAGGATAGCAGGCAGACATGCAGAACAGGCAGACTCTGTGTGCTATTCAAACACGTAGCCAACTGCAAAACAACAAACTGCACCACATCCCAAGAAAAGGATGAGGGAGTAAAAGAAAAGAAAGGAAATAAACAAAAATAAAATAATTTTACTGTAAAAAAAAAAAAAAAGGTACTTCGGGCAACTAAAGGTTTTTCAAGAAATCTTTTTAAATAATGGGAGGGGAACAGGAAAAAATTCCCATTGAAAAAGGAAATTAACAAACAAACAAAAAGAAAACAGCTCTACTTTTCATCCCAAGTAGAAGACTTACTCCAGTATTATCAGTGTTGTGTTACTTTTAATAACCTTTTATTTGGTAATTACTCACTAGAATTCTTACTGTTCTATAACATAAACAAAATGAGGTGCACTTGAGAATGCAGAACTTCCAAAACAGGACAGAGTAAGATGACCATTAACCCCACTTTAACACTGGGATTGTTTTGAATAAAGCAAGTCTTTCATGCCTTCAAATCACAATGGAACTTCTTCCACTAATCGTAACGTATCTTTCATAACCCAGAAGTGTTTACTGATAGATAGGACAACCACAGGTATCTAGTGGGACAAACAAAAATCCCCTCAGCAGACACTCCTGATGATCGCCCCTTGTGACTTCTTGAAACTACCAAAATTTTAGCTTGCTTTTTCAGGATTTTGAGGCATGAAGTGTCAATACTGTCAACAAACTGACAGCTCCCAGAAGCGAGACTGTTCTAGAGAAAATGAGCCATTAGGTAGGTCAAGGAAAAAAAAAAAAGAACCAAAAATAAATAGTTTTTTCTTTTATGCTTAATATGTTAAAAGTTAATGCAGGGATGGAATATAAAAGAAAAAATAATAATCAGGATTTACAGTATAATGGGTGTTCCAGCTCCTAATTTACAGATATTAGAGTTCCCTCTTTGCTTCTAATATTGACAGTAGCTGCTGGGAGGTAGCTGCTGGGAGTTAACTGCTTAATTAGTTATTGGCCTGATCATTTTGCCAATGAGCTAGACACAGTGGCTTGGTGAAGCATCTGGCACTTGATACCAGGTCCTCCCCAGCCTCTTCAAACGCAGCAGTTTCACAGCAGCTGTGGGAGTTGTGCCACGGGACTTTTAGTAAACCCAAACATGTTCTAGATGGAAGGATTTCAAATGTCATGCCTGTTCACCCAGGAGTTTATTCGCATAACAACTTCTGCTGCAGGCTTATGTCCTGAGGGCTGTTATGCCATGAAACTCTTAGTATAAGTGAAAGACGGAGTCCTTTCATGAGCCCAGCTGAACATTTGATAGTTTTGGAAGCTTGTTCCTGTGAGCTGGTAGCCCCAAGCATTTTAACTTACACACTACAGATTTTAAAACAAAACAAAACAAAATCCCAACAACGATGTTAAACAAATGCCAAAAAAACCTAATAACCAAAAAAAAAAAAAAANNNNAAAAAAAGTTCTGTAGGATTTGGAACATAAGACTCCAGTTGCCACATTGGTCCAGTGGAGGGCACAAGAAATTTGTAATAGGCAATGGGGGATTTCATGTTTCCTAGAAGAATAATTTCACTGCAGAAATTGATGCATCAGCAGTGTTACTTCCTGTAACAGTGTCATATGACAGCCTGTTTTTCTTCTGGAGGTATGGAAGGCAAGTGGAAATAAATAGTTGATGACCTTTTGTTCACCTGATACTTTTATCTGCAAGTAGTTTGTAACATCTTTACCAGAGATCAGAAGGCTGAGACTGCATTTTTTTCTTTTTCTCCTAGGGACAGGCTGTTTGCCATTAAAATAGATCTGAATATCTCCGCTATATGAACCTTAACACTTGCTTCATCTTTAGTTTTTTTTTGCTAGCTCAGAAGTCTATTGGTCTAATCCTCTTCTAGTGTGCATCCAGAACCAAAGATACTTCAGTGGCTCAATGTCCAGAAGGAGATCAGGGACAAAGTGGTGTCCCTCACCAAGCTGAGTGGTATGGTTGACAACCCTGAAGTATGGGATGCCGTCCGGAGGGACTTGGATAAGTTCAAGAAGTGGGCCCATGCGAACCTCATGAGGTTCAACAAGGTCAAGTGCAGGGTCTTGCACGTGGGTCAGAACAAGACCTGGTATGAATCAGGCTGAGGGATGAAACAATTGAGAGCAGACCTGCCAAGAAGGAATCTAGGCTACTGGTAGATGAAAAGCTGGACATATTGTGCTTACAGCCCAGAAGACCAACTGCATCCTCGGTTGCAGCAAAAGAAGTGTGGTCAGTAGGTTGAGGGAGGTAATTGTGTCTTTTTACTTCACCCTAGAGTGATCTCACCTGGAGTACTGCTCTAGAATCCTCGACACAGGGAAGTCACAGCACAGGAAACCTCGCTGTTGGAGCAGGTCCAGAAGAGGGTCACAAAAGTGATCAGAGGGATGGAATACCTCTCCTGTGAGGACAAGCTGAGAGAATTTGAGTTGTTCAGCCTGGAGAAGAGAAGGCTACAGGGATATTTTATTGCAGTCTTTCAGTACTTAAAGGAGGCCTACAGGAAAGATGGGGACAGAATTTTAGCAGGGCTTGTTGTGACAGGACAAGAGGTAACGGTTTTAAATTATAAAAGGGTAGATTTAGACTAGTTAAAAGGAAGAATTTTTTTTTGCAGTGAGGGTGGAGAAGCACAGGAACAGGTTGCCCAGAGAGGTATTATATGTACCATCCCTGGAAATATTTGAGCTCAGACTGGACAGGGCTCTAAACCTGATCTAGCTGAAGATGATCCTGCTCATTGCAGGGGAGGAGTTGGACTGGATGACCTTTAANCATAAGTTCAAGAAATGGGCCCATGTGAACCTCATGAGGTTCAACAAGGTCAAGTGCAGGGTCTTGCACGTGGGTCAGAACAAGACCTGGTATGAATCAGGCTGAGGGATGAAACAATTGAGAGCAGACCTGCCAAGAAGGAATCTAGGCTACTGGTAGATGAAAAGCTGGACATATTGTGCTTACAGCCCAGAAGACCAACTGCATCCTCGGTTGCAGCAAAAGAAGTGTGGTCAGTAGGTTGAGGGAGGTAATTGTGTCTTTTTACTTCACCCTAGAGTGATCTCACCTGGAGTACTGCTCTAGAATCCTCGACACAGGGAAGTCACAGCACAGGAAACCTCGCTGTTGGAGCAGGTCCAGAAGAGGGTCACAAAAGTGATCAGAGGGATGGAATACCTCTCCTGTGAGGACAAGCTGAGAGAATTTGAGTTGTTCAGCCTGGAGAAGAGAAGGCTACAGGGATATTTTATTGCAGTCTTTCAGTACTTAAAGGAGGCCTACAGGAAAGATGGGGACAGAATTTTAGCAGGGCTTGTTGTGACAGGACAAGAGGTAACGGTTTTAAATTATAAAAGGGTAGATTTAGACTAGTTAAAAGGAAGAATTTTTTTTTGCAGTGAGGGTGGAGAAGCACAGGAACAGGTTGCCCAGAGAGGTATTATATGTACCATCCCTGGAAATATTTGAGCTCAGACTGGACAGGGCTCTAAACCTGATCTAGCTGAAGATGATCCTGCTCATTGCAGGGGAGGAGTTGGACTGGATGACCTTTAAAGGTCCCTTCCAACGAAAACTATTCTCTGATTTTGGAAGGAACTGGTCTCTCTGCGGTATATCATGAAGGCATAGTGTGTTCTGGAAGACAGTCTTTTGGTGTGGTGAAATCTTATTTCATAACTGCACCATGTGCAGTCTAAGAAATGGTGTCATGGAAAGGAAAACATTATTCTCCTTTACCGTTAGAGCTGGGCCACAACTTTCCTTTTTAATCAGTCAAATGAGATGGAAAGAGTCCAATTCTTCTAAGTGATTGCAGAAAACTATGAGTATGTGGGAAAAGCATGCAGAAAAGGAAGGGGTAATGAAAAAATTCATTGTGTATTCTGACAATGTCATGTGCTAACCCAGAAATGTGCCAAAACCAGCTTTGATCTTCTTCTATTGCGTGTTAATATACATGTTGCACAGGTGTTTGGCACACTGTCTAACTTGATTAACCTGGTGGACAGAGCATTCTGCTGCCTTCCCTTGTGTTTTCTTTCAATTCTCTTTGCTCAATGTAAGCAAGTGAAATCAGTGAGGCAGTAGAAGAATACAAATGCACACACCTACTTCTGTCTCCCTGCAACACCATGAGATCCTTTTTGGGTGCCCTTTTATCTCTTCCTGGTTTTCCCACAATGTAAGAATTCCTCTCTGACAGCCAAATATACATGTATTTCAACAAGTCAGACACACGACCATGCTGTCTGGCATATGAACAGCTGCTGTGTTCACAACATACCACTTCTCATCCTGGCCACAGAACAGGATGGAGGCATGAATTGTATGAGATTTCCTGACAACTAGAATGTTTTTCCTTTGCTTCTGCAGAGGACTCTGACAAAAATAATCAACAGCTTATGGTTACTTAGGAGTCTCGATAACTATGTTAGTTGTTAGAGTTTGAACACAGTAGTAAGGAGGTTGCAACCTCCAGGAAGTGAGATTGCAAAAGCATGGAAAATGGGTTAAGAGCATGTATATTTAATGTTTTGGTGAAACATTTGGATGTGCCTCAGTGGGAATGTGGGAATTATATAAGCACATTCAAGATGTGGAATCTTGGAAATTCATACTCCCCATCCTAAGTTCAGGGTACCTGAATGCCATCTAAAATACTTCAAATTCTACCATTACCATTATAAAGTTGCTAATCAGTGTATTTATACTGTCTAATTCACTCCTCACCTAAGACTTTTGTTTCGGTTTTTTTTTGTTTGTTTGTTTGTTTGTTTTTTACTGTTCTTTCTCTTCAGTGTGTGGTAATTATACTTGTGAGAACACACACTTTGCAAGAAGTGCAACACACCGTTGTACACAACAGTCCTACTATTTACTGAAAGAAAATGCAGTTACATGTCGGCAAACTCTGCCAATGGAATCAGAAATAAAGCTTTATTTAGTAGTGCTTTTTGTGCTTACACTAAATGCTGAAATGATTACACATTTTTATTTTTTTTTAAGTGAAAATCCATTCTCTTTACCCCATTGTAAAGACAGTGGTATTAATATAATGAAAGGTGAGAGGGCAGCTTACATTTGTTGACTACTAATTCAGCAGTATAGCTTCTGGAAATTTTTGTCATTTATTGCTGCTAAAGAATTTATAACCTGGAGAAGCTGGTGATAATGGGCTTTAAGCCTTACAAACTCCCCAAACCACTGGATTAAAGAATCTGCTGTATTCTGTGTAGTCCCTGAAGCACACTTTAATGGTTCTGCTGAAATGGTATCAATCATACAGGAACAGTTCCACAAAGCTACATTCAGACACTCAAAGATGGTTAAATGGTTACATTTTCTGAAATGTAATGTAATTGTAAAGCCATATCTAGAAGGCCTAACAATTAGAATCTTTACAGCAGGAAGTATGCAATCCATGTTTTGCATGTTTTTAATTTCTATAGCTTTGGACTTACAAGTTTTGCAGAGTTCTCCTTTTGTTTTATGTTTTTATTTCCACATTTATTTTTTCCTATGCTTTTCTAGCCATTGGTGCGAATTGGAAAGCAGGTATGATTTTTTTGTCATTTCTGGGTGTAATGTTTTGTTGACCCTCCTCTCCCCAAACATGACTATTCATATGGGTTATCAGTGTACACTTTCCATCTGGAAATTTGTCTGCTTTTGATTACTTATGTGGAAATTTATATGATTTCACATGAAATATAGTTCAGTATTATCTCTAAGGAACTACTGGCATTGGGAAAGTTAGGGGTTTTACATATCATTCCAAATAATAAACCATTGCAGTCTAGGAAATTTTACTTTGTCAATTGAACACAATTGCAAATAAAAAAGGAGTGCTATTTACTCCTTCAGTCCTTCCAGAAGCCTAATCTGCAGCTAAATTCAAAGGTCACTCAATTCAAAATTGCCTAGTTCGTTAATGTGAACTGATGCCACAACCATGTCAGTTAGATTATAATCAACTATAATCTGTGAAGGAAAGAAATAAACTGCAAATCTTTAAAGCTACATATTTTAGGAAAAAGTGTTGGACATTGCCTCATTTTTCTTCTCAATGACTTTGAATAACGTATTTAAATAACATGAGCTGATATAATCAGTTTAGTTAGGAAAAGTCAGAATGGTAATATCAGTTCACAATCTCTAGTAAGTATTTTCAGGCAGATTAGCCTTCTAATCTATTATACAGCCTTGAGGACTCTTTAAAACATTCAACTGCTGCCAGTTCTCTTTATTCTGACTCCTATTGCAAACAATAAATGCAACAATAATAAAAATTACAGCCAGTGTAATTCTGTGAATCGGTATTATGCTGCCAGAGAAACTTTAATCCATAAGGTGATTACAACAAATCCTCTGTTGCTTCTGAGTCTGAGTGAAGTAAATGGAAAAGAACCATGTTCTCTTATGCTACATAAAAGCGGAGGAAAAATTATAAGTGTTGGCAATAATTATTGAGTCTTACGTTATTTGAAGACATTTTACAAATTACAATCATAAGATTGCAATATCATTATATCATTAAAATAAAAAGGCTCTCCTATTTGTTAACTTACTAATTTTCCTTTCTGGCTTTAGGTTCTTCAAAGCTATCTGGTCCTTTTTGATCCAGATGCACCACCTTGAAGAATTCAGGAAGTTTAGCTAAACATGAAAAACAAGTCAGTAAAACAAAGAGTTCACATTCAAACTGGATCTCTTCTTCTCATAGGTTTTCATGGTTTGAGTGGGATTTTTCTTGTGGCTTTTTTTTTTTTTTCTTATTTGTTTGGTGGTTTTTTTTTTGTTTTTTTTTTTGTTTTTTTTTTTTTCTCTAATGAAGATTTATTTTGCTTGTTTCTTACAGTAAACTTAAACTTTAGAGTATAAATCTGAGCTAGCAATAATGCTGTTCAAAATGCACAGAAATTGATCCAGAACAATTTCTCTGGTGATTTGGAATCTGCATCTTTCTTCAGTTATACAACTCAATATAAATGTAGATTTTCAGTATCTTAAGATTCTTAAATAATTTTAGCATTCTTGAAATTATTATATTTTGGTTTGATATTTTTTAAGTGCAAGATAGCTAATTTATTTTTCTAGGATATAAAAAGTTTTCATCATCTTAGCTATTCTAGTCAGAACATTTCTGGTTTTCTTGGCTTTTTTTTTTCCATTTTTCTTTTAGTTGTGATGACTATA
>VXBW01007857.1:117049-148310 GCA_013400375.1 Thinocorus orbignyianus
CCGAGGCAGACATTTGTCATCTCATTCCATTTTAAGACCATTATCCAGTGCTTCTAAAATACATTTCAGGGTCAAAAACAATCCTTACTAATAACTTCCTTTCTTACTTTCTAAACATATTTTTATTAACATTTCTTTCAGATTTAAAAAAAAGTATATTTATTTTTTTAATATTTAAAAATGGTATTTATAATTACTTGCTTGTAAAATTCCCAGTATTTAAAATATAACCTTGAAAACAATGCACATTAGTTTAATTGATTTCAATTGCAACAGAGAATTATACATCTCAAATGCTGGCTTAATGTTATGATCATTTTTAGATAAGACGTTCACTTCCATTACTGCCCACTTCTATGCCTTACACAGTATCCTTGCTTGTCAAAGCTGCAATAGCTTTGGACTGCTTGGGTCCAAGAAAAAGTTCCAGCCACTTCTTGGTTTCATGAACTCAAGACTTGAGTTCAACAGACACTTTATGTCCCAATACAGACACATGTGTTGAAGGTTGTCATGTGCATGCAGTGCTCCAATGTGCATTTTTTGTAGACATAGAGGGGACCAGGAGCCCCAAGCACACTTTATTCACTGCTATCCACTAAGTGCAATGTAAGAACCTAAAACGTAGCTTGTGAAGTTTTTCCTGGCGTAGGACATAAAATATATTAGCAATGGCATTTTTTAATCTCCAAAATATTTTTTTTAAAAAAAAACAAAACAACCCTTACATTTTATTTTATATGATCAAGAACATAAAGTACATTTTATACCACATTATACTATATTAAACATATCCCACTATCTCTTTGCCAAAAATTATTGAGGTGGGATACTTTCTTAGCTGCTTTACTTTTTGCCATGTTGAAAAAGAACCATACCCCCTGGAATCCTTCTCTTATTTCAACTTCTTCTTTTTTTTTTTTTTTTTTCCAATCAACAACTAATATTACCTCTCACCATACATTCACTAACAATCTTTAGTGCACTTGAAATCCTTGCACTTGCTAAGGATTTCTTGAAAGTCTAAATACAATATATTTGCTGTTTTTCTACTAATCCATTTTTATGTCCGTCTATTCAAAGACTTAAAGTGGACCAGAAATGTAGTTTGCCTTTTGGTTTGTTTGCCATCCTCATTCTGCTGTTTTACCTTTATCTTTTATTACTGCTTCAACTAGCTTCCTAAATACGGAGTCAGAGCTCACTGGTTTGTAATTGCCCAAATCATTCTAAATATCTTGGTATTAAAATAGCTACATTGTTTGAACTTACAGTTTCTTTCTGTGCTATCATAGCTCTGTGACTGATTGCGTATCTTTGTTAGCAACTAAACTATTTCATTTTAAGTCCTCCCAAAGAACTCTCGGGTGACAACCATCTGCTTCTATGAATGTTTGCTCTTTAATATATCACTTTGGGCTCCATCTGACTTCTCATTATCTGCCAACAACTCAACTTCATTACCTGAAGAGAGCAGTTCCAAAGCACGTATCTTCTTAGCATCCCAGTGCTGGAAGTTGACACAAATCATTTAACACATTTGCAAGATTCCTCCCCTTAATTTCCCCCTTTAATCTTTGTTAATCAGAGGATTCAGAGATCTTTTAACCTAAACCAATACAGTCAAATTAACTTTAATTTGATTTTTTTTTAACTATAATATTATTCTTCTGTTCAGATTCTTTTCATTTCTATTTTATATTCCAAACTTTAAAGGCATTAAATTTATTTTGTTTTGTTTTGTTTTGTTAATATCTATTTCAAGTCAAAATGCATGAGCAGACTGAAGGCCAAACATAAGAGAAAAATCTACTCTCTGATGGCTATATTTTACTTCTTACAAAAATCCCACTGAGGAGCTTTGGTAGAGTATCTTTCCAAAGCAATTACAAATCTTTATGCGGTACATATAATATGGTGACAGATCTCTATTAATAAACAGAAAAAGGAATCATTTTACTTCTTTGTCCTTTGGGCTCCAGGAACAACACCATAAACAAAACCAAAAACAACAACAACAACAAGCAGCAAAAAAACCCAACCCTGAACTTACATGCAGTAAAGGATTCTTTTAGCATCCATAACTACATAGTGGAAAATCAAGCTTGCCACATATCTGTTATTTCTCACTTAAAACAAATATTCTTTTTGTTAATATATATCTAACAAAATTTACAACTTTAGCGAAAGCCCCTGCTCTATTATAGATTTTCATTGTATGAGGCACAAATAGTACAATGTCAACCTTTCAGTGGAAATAAAAAATATTCCATATAACGAATTCCATCATTTTGGATCTCAAAATCCCAGAACTTTTAGCATGCTGAATTATTTTACCAGGTGTCCTAAGCATCAATATAACAAGAACATATGCTGGAAATTTGTTGGATTGAAATTGTTTGCATTTGGCAATTTAAAATCATTATCCTTTATTCTATCACTGTACTTCCCAACAAAGAATCCCTTCCCATCTTTTCTGTAGTCCCCCTTTAGGTACTAGAAAGGTGCCATGAGGCCACCATGGAGCCTTCTTTTTGCCAGGTTGAACAACCTTAACTCTGAGCCTTAAACTAGGTTGACCTCATACGATCAAATTAGTTAATTTTTTAGTGTGATAGTCTTCCTTTCAGCTGTACTGTTGGTCAAGTTGACACGTAGGCCAGGCCAGCTTGGGTTTTATTCTTCAATATATCATATATGTGTTAGTGTGTATATATATACAGAAATATATACGTGTATGGAACAGGATAGTCCAACCCTACATTGTAATGCTTAACTTTTGAAATAGGCTAACAGAAGAGAATTAAACCAATAGATTTATTTATTTATTGTTTCCCACTCATACATAATAGATGTAAATAGATGTAGTTGTAAAACTTATGTAACGTGTTCTGTAAAGGATCAACACTGGGGAAGGGAATAATTAAGATACTGTCTATTTTTCTCATTCAGTAGCCTATCATGGAATCATAGAATTGTCAAATTTGGAAGGGACATCTAGAGATCATCTGGTCCAACTCCCCTGCCAAAGCAGGATTGCCTAGAGCACATTAGTCAGGACCATCCAGGCAGGTATGTGTATAAGAAAATAGGATGTACCACTTCCTATGAAAACTACTGTGAATACCTGTCACAGGGGTTCTGTGTTGCTTTTATGTCTTCTAAACTCCTGTGCAAATAGACAATTTTCCTTCCATTCCTCACTGTGCTGTAGTGTCTGACAGTTTTCCGGTAACTACAATTCCAACACTCAGCTATGATTCTGAAAGTAGTTCTGGTAGTACCCTTCAGATTTTACACTGTTCTGGGGTATTCATAGCCTCGTTTTGCAGCATTTATACAGGCAAATTTGTCACTGCCTTCTAACTTCATTATCCCAAATCAATGCACTCTTTTCACACTTAAGTTGTGCTGAAATCAGTTATGGTTGCTTTCATTCTAACAATATTGTTCCAAAAAGTTTTGGTATATTTCCAGTTCAGTCTTATCTGAATTTCTAAGCAAAAGGAATTAAGTACTGTCCCAAGGAAATGAAATATAAGATATTTTCAGTAAAAAGAATGCAGTGATTGCTCAACATTACATTTTCATCTACGATATGATATCTTGCAGTCAAAGCTAAACAGGACTAACTGCTAGACAAGGCTGAAGATTAGGGAAGATAATGCATTTTTCTTCATGTGAAACTAATGTTCCAATCATACTCATATTTACTTTCTTATTTCTCTATTGTCCTAGAGAACTCCAGAAATAAAGTGTTACGTGTGGAATTCAAAAATATGCAGAAAATTCTTTGTGACTGATTATTAAATCATTTTAATATTCCCGATACTAGTCAACATATACTCTGCAAGATAAGAATTTAGATGTAAGCATGTGAGAACTTGTCATTCAGGGAGTCATTTTTTCTAATAAAATAAATATTAAAAAATATATATGTATTTCTATTGTTATTATAAAATTACAGTTCTAGAGTCCACACTAAGAAACAATACACACTGCACAGCTTTATTTTTAGTTGCTTTTTTTTTTTCTACTTCTTTCTTTTTTTTTTTTTTTTTTTTTTTTTTCCTTTTTTTTTTTTTTTTTTTAGNATTGCAGAATATCAAACTGATATCCCTATGGCTTCTCTCTTACCTCCCAGCCAAAGTATACTTCATGACTCTTGCTCTCTGTCATCCAAATATCTTTCTTTGACCTTGTAATCTTCAAAATCTTCTATTGCACTCAAATGCAACTTTTGCCTGAATGAGGACAACAGGACAGAACCAGTAATGACATGAGTGCCCAGAAGCAATCAAGTATATTGCTCACTAACTGAGTCATGCCAACATGTCAAGTCTACTTTATCTCTTTCTAACACAAAAGGCTCCTCAATTAATGTGTTTGTTACAGACATTAGGAATTGGATATTCTATTCTTTGATGTGAATCAAGAGACAGTCAAATCTCATCCTCACATACTGTGAGCTATTAAACCATGCATTTTTCTTTGAAAATTTTAGTTTCAAGCAATGGGGACATAGGTAGTATTTCTGTATGGGGCTAGTTTTAAGACACAGGCTCACTCAGATTCTAAAAATTCAGTTTCAAACACTGCCTAAACCTGCAAATATCTAAATTCATGGCACCTTCTGTTTTCCTTGTGGGTTTGTGTGTGTGTTTTTTTTTCCCTAGTCATTCATATTTCTGCTCCTGGATAAAACAAATGATCAGCTGGCTAACTTCCAAAATGCAGCAGACTTAGAAACTCCCTACTCTTATTCTGAATCTGTTTGTGATGTCTGCCCAGTGTAAGTCTAATAATGGATAAAAGATGAGATAATATTCTTCTTATCTTAGAATCATAGAATGGTTAGAGTTGGAAGGAACCTTAAAGATCATCAAGTTCCAACCTCCCTGCCATGTGCAGGGACACCTCTCCCTAGATAGGTTGCTCAAAGCCCCATCCAGCCTGGCCTTAAACACTTCCAGGGATTGGGCATCTTAATAGTTTAGCAAGTAGAGGATGAGATCAAGTATAGAGAAAACAAATTAGGATTCATCTTTTCTAGCTATTTGCATCCAGTACTTATTAGGATATAGTCAGTGGAAGATAATTGCTTTCTATAACTAGTAGAGTTGTTTTCACTTTTAGAAAGCAATTGGTCTAATTCAGTTTAGATGATCACCTTTGAATTAGTTCAAGTTAATCCCTTGGAAATAGGGCTTTTTTTCACTATGATTCTAAAGATAGATGCTAGGGTCTAGCTTGCTTTTAGAAATCCAAATGCATAACAAGGGTCAATGTATTTCACCTCTAGATTTTCTTTCTTCCCTGCCTTATTTGGAACAACTGAGAGAGGTCATCCATCCCATGTGACAGAAGATCTATTCATCAGTAGTCTCTAAGGTACTATGGGGTGCATGTTACAAACCGGGTGATGTTGGAGTGTTCTTACTGGATAAAGTAAGAGTGATCCTACAGTCTGACAGCTTCCATAATGACCAGATAAAGATCTGAACCCCTTTCGTGGTTTTACTATAATGCATATATTTTAGTGGACCAGCTTCAAGAAAAGCAATAGTTTTAAAAATATTTTGTTGTCATCTCTGTTCAGAAGATGGCAATAGAAAAATATTCTTCAATTTCTGTTATGCCGCATGACTGGTGTTTATTCTAACTAATAGATTATTATGCTTAAGGAAGGCCTCACCCTTATTTTTTCAGGCATCTAGGAAAAGATTCTGACCCAAGAACATAGAGAGGTGAATCCTCTCTCCAGAACACAATTAGGAACCTACTGCTGTAAGGAGGTAAAGAGTAAGTCCTTCTCTTCCCCTTGACAGTTTATTGCCTCCAACTTCTCAATAATCAACTTAATCATTTCTGTGAAAGAGACACAAAAGCTTCCAAGGGTATGAGTTGGTATTTCACAGGAGTGTTGAGGAGGACTTAAATAGAATACTGCATTAAGTCCTGAAAAGACATAGAACTTGTTTGGGTTTTTCCACTACGCCCAGCTACCAGCGCACACAGGAATTGTTAGGAGCTTAACTTCTCTTTGTATATATAAGCATTGATCCTTGGCACCTTACTACTTCAGCAGCATATGACTTGGGCGGCAGATTCCATGAAGTGAAAATATGCCCAAGAATTAGGCACTACCATGTCTAAAACCTTTTGTGGAATTAACCTAAGTCATTTGAAACTGCTTTGATAAGTTGTGTCCATGAGGAGTTTAAACCTTGCAATTTAGTGAGGATGGAGGAAGCTTAATTTTTTTTTTCTCTCCCCCCCCCAAAAAAAAGTGAAAAGTGTAATTGAGAAAAGGGTGGGAGGTCTTTTAATCATATTTTATTTATGGCTTTCATCAAAAAACAACTCTATATATCAAAGCGTCATGCCTCAAAGCACAAGTAAAAATTTCATTAACAGGGCTTACTGTAATGTCTATTAAGATCTGCATCACAGAGAAGACAAGGAAATAGAAAAGGTTCAAACTGAGGCTAAAGAAAAACAGATTTTGCTCTGGCTAAAACTACACAGAGATGCTACTTTAAATTACCTTTTTGAGACTTGATTTGATAAATTTGTTTTAGGCAAATACATCCATAAACTCTGAACGGTTTATTTTATGAGTACTCAAATAAAACATTCTAATATACCAGCCTCTCCTTGCAAGTTTCAAGGTTACCTACAACAGATTAGAGCTGTCAAGCCTCATGGTGTTTATTATATAGTGTTCCTGTTAAGGTTTCTATGAAACCATTAGCCTTTTCCTTTGACATTTCCTGTTCTGCATGGCTGAATGTGTTTATAAACCACATATTGCTTTGAAGGTAGTCTAAGTAGTGTTCAGGTTAAATTAGTTGCTAACAAGTTACACTTATTGAATTGCCTTTGTTTACACCACAGAAGAATATTGTTATCCTTTGTGATTTCAACACTTTCAAGTAGCTTGCATATAAGCATATTAATTATTTTCTTCTTAATAGGAACATTGAGAAATTGTGTTCTAGATGCTAATAATGCAGTCAATTAATTAGTTCTTACACATTAGTGAAGTGTGTCACAAAATTATTTTAAATAATTGTTTCATTGAGCAAAAAATTGAAATAATACAATCATCTCAAGTCATATTTTGCCTAACCATTCTATAAGAAGATATCTGTAGGAATAGTAATATATTTCTATATAATAGTTTGAAAAGAATGGAATAAAGTAAATGATTTGGAAAAGAAATATGAAAAAACAGCTAGGAAAAAAAACCCAACTAAACAAAACTATAAGACCATTAATACACACTGCACTTTTATAGATTTGTATTCACTACTATTTTTAAGCTCATATTTACAGTTGTCTCATTTTTACTGTTTTTTTTTGGTTGGCTATTCTTATGGATTTTCCCTCTTCCAACTAATGAAACCTTTAATGGCAG
Organism: Thinocorus orbignyianus; assembly: GCA_013400375.1. Lineage (NCBI taxonomy): Eukaryota > Metazoa > Chordata > Aves > Ciconiiformes > Thinocoridae > Thinocorus > Thinocorus orbignyianus. The sequence continues at coordinate 124,470 of VXBW01007857.1, forward strand.
TTTAATAGTGTAAATGTTATATTAATATTTTGAAAAATAAAAATAAGCCTCAAGATTTTCCACAGATAGAATGCCGTAACTATAACACTTAAATTCAATAGCTATGTAAATTCCATCAACAGAATTTATGCTCCTAAGGCAGAAAGAATATCCCAGTGCAGATCCTCAGCTGCTGTAAACTGAATTTCACCATTTGATAGCCTGACGGTAATTTACTTGAACTGGGCATCAGACCACTCCTTGGTTAAATTCCCTGAGACAGAAACATGTGATCTGGCTTGCAATATAATGAAAATATAGAGATAATTATGCTAAGCATTTAAATGACTTGTTCTTAGTGGCAACTATGTACTAAATGGGTTGTTAATATAGTGGATGAAAAACGGTGTATTTGTTGCTTTCATAAAGCTTTATGCTATGTGCAATGCTTTTGGGTAACTTTTATAACCCTCCACATCTTTGCAAGAGGCCAGTTGGCTGATGTTAAAAGAATACATAAATTTCTCTGCATTGCTTCCCCTAGAGTATATGGCAAGCGTTCAATACTTGCAGCTGACTCTATTTAGTAGACAATAATTCAGTGTGGAAAATTGCACAATACGTACAGGTTGACACAGTTTAACATAATTGACAGTTTGCTGAGAGACATCCCACCTGAATTAGCCTGCCCAGGGAACAGCTATCTATCTCAAGGTTAGACTAAGGACACCTATGAAACCATGATATGCAAAGGTACAAACACTTTGTAGAGAGATTACGTCTCTCTTGACCTCACCACAATAAATATGGAGCCTCCTATATTCACTCTCTGGACACTTAAGTAGCATAAAAATACAAACAACAAAATGTAAATGTTCCTTTTATTATGATATAAAGCTATCCCATGAGATATTAAAGCACTCATAACACATTTGTAATGTTTCTAAAATGCTAAAGTGTTATTCAGTATTTGACAGCTAGATAGTGCAACAACAGCAAAAACTGAAAAACACATAGCACCTCTTGTTCTGCATTTATCTTAATAATGCATGTACACTGTTCATATATGAACCTTACTGCAGTAATATTTTTATGTCTTTTGGCAGTGCATAAAAAAGGCGGAAAGAAACATAAAAATCGAGAAACATAGGAAGTTTTATTATTTTGAAATACTTTGCTGTATTTTATCTATTTCTAGGGAAGGAAGGAGGGTAGAGAGGAACCCTGGTCCAAGGTTTAACAACAGCCTACAGAGAAACCATCTGCTATAGGGAATGTGTCAGGAATTATTTAATTTGACTATATTTTTACATAATTATTTATCCTGAGCTGTGTGATAACTAAATAAACAGTAGATGTGGATTAATGGAAAGTTTTAACTGTTTTATTTATTTGTTTTGATTTTTTTAAACAATGTCCTCAATTTCAGAATGTTCTGGATGGAATTTCAAAAGTTTATTAAAAAAAAAAAAAGAGGAAGACTTTCAATTGAAAGTTTCAGCTATGAGCTGAATCAAGGCCCTTACCAGAAGCCCCTTCATTTGAAGGGAAAATTAATATACCTCAGAGCCTGTCCTCTCTGAATAGTAGTTTAAGAAGGGTAAAAGATGTTATAGAAATATTTATTTTAGTATTACTTGCTTATTTTGAAATTCAGAGTTATCTGGGATGTTATCTTGTCTAAATATAGTCAATTTTAACTATTACCTTGAGAATGACAAAGGGAGTGGAAAAAAAAAAAAAAATCGGACAAGCTTAGGTGACTACTTATGAACTCCGGATAGTTAAGATAAATAAATAGTTTAAAAAATGTATATGACTGAAATTTAGGATCTATTTTTTCATTACTGCTTTATATGTCACATAATGTCAGGGATCAGATCAATAATTTAAATTCTTAATAGGGAGAGAAACATGGTGCTTATATGGAAAGCAGACATTCCCAAAAGAGATAATACACACAGAAAGAAACATTATAAAGCTAAGTTTATATCTTCTTTATAAGTTGAACTCAAAGCACACAAAATTAAATGTCTGGCCTCCTCAAGTGAATTGCACAACTTCCATAGACATCAGTAAGACCATAACTTCACTACTGCACTATAGTGAATAGCCAATCTGGCATTTGCACTTAAAGCTTTGATGCAGTTACCAGCATGTGCCCATGTAATTGGATGACCTAGGAAAAAAAAAAATAGAAAATAGATAAAATCACAAGTCGTCTACTCAAATTCTGGCTTGTACTTTGGACCAACAATGTCCTTCTATTTTCAGTATACCATAGTGTTTAAATCAGTCCTAGTGAATCCTCTTCTAGATGTGTTTTCACAAAGTAGCAACAAAGCTTTCATTACCACTCTAATGAAAACTTATATAAAAACTCAAAATCTGACTGCTTGAAAAACTTATTTTCTAATGGATAAAAAGCACATGTATAACCACTGCCACCAGAAAATCTTCCGCAACCCAAAAATAATTATGAATAACATGACACATTTTAAATATACAAAAATATGTTATGTAAAAAGATTTTTTGCATTTCAGAGACGTAACTTTTCAGTACATGTAGTGGAACTAGCAAATAATTTAGCATATGTTTTTGTAAATTTGTGTGTGTGTTTCTACAGGGAAAATTAAAGTGACTTGATTTTCAAAGTGTTTTGGTCCAAAATACTATGTAGACTTGAGGATTACACATCCTCCAAAGACCCCTACTAACCTAAATTAATTTTCATATCTATGACTCTATGAACAGAAGGCAGTCTTAAGTAAAATAAACATTTATTAGCTCCTGTACTACTCAGTTTCATGGAGTCTTAATGGTTGTTGTTGGAGAGTACGACCTTAAATACAGTAAGGCCACTATAAAGACTTGTTCATGTAAGCCATTCCTTCTTAGTTATCAGTGCTCACACCAGTAGTTATCCTGGAGTGAGACCCTTGTGAACTGTTAGGACAAAATCAATAGCTGAGGAATACATTTTCTGCATTGCAAGATTACTCAAAGATGTCTTAAGAGATCCAGGAACTAATTCATTCACTTTCTGCTGTGGGAATATAATCAGTTACTCGTAATTGCAGCTCTTATGAAATTTTCCCTCCCATACCAAATTCCTGACTCAGCTGTACTATTTATTCAACAGAAGGATAAGTAGTAAGTTAATCAGCTCTCTCCAGAAATCTCTAAAGCAATTACATAATTGTTTGACATATTTGATATCTCGTACTAAGAGAGGTGCTCAGTTCTAGACAATCAAGGCAACCTTTGAGCTTTCTGTGGGTTATAGGTGCATTCTCTACACGTAAACATATTTCCAACTGAAGGCATGAAGAGTATAATCAGGAATAGCTGTAGGATGAATTAAGAAATCAAATACATCTGAATAACTGTAGTGCATCTGCTAAAGCAGTATATTTTGTTAGATACCACAGAATCAGAGAATGGTAGGGATTGGAAGGGTCCTCTGGAGATCATCTAATTCAAACCTCCTGCCAAAGCAGGTTCACCCAGAGCAGGTTGCACAGGAACTTGTCCAGGCACTTTTGTAATGTCTCCAGATATGGAGACTCAACCACCTCTCTAGAAAGCCTGTTCCAGTGCTCTGACACCCTCAAAGTAAAGAAGTTCCTCCTCATGTTTAGGTGGAACTTCCTATGTTCAAGTTTGTGCCTGTTGATTACTTCCCAGTTTTTCTGCCACTCCATTTCTACATTAATTGTACTAATATCACTCTTAGAGATTCTATAAAGCAAATGCAGCTTCTACTTACAGCTGTGTTGCCATTTCTCACAGAATTGAATCTGGATATCTTAAAAAAACACTACTTGTCAGAAATACCCTTTACTTGACTAAGTAGCCAAAAAAAATACAGAAAAGGTAAGCAGGAGGAAAAGAAATGTTGATAAAGGATGAAACCATGGGTAGTAAAAGAGCAAACATGACTTTTGCCTGTAGTGTGAAGTTAATTGGGGATCCTGATGCAGGGAAGAAGAGATGCTGTGAGCCAGAGAAGAGTGTTCCCAGCACCATGATACTTCAGAAGAAAGTGAGAATTTATTCTGGGAAGAGATTTTCAAAGAGATCTTTCAAATGTCATTTAAGGCTCTATGCCTGACTTCTTTTTGTGCTTTCAAAATATTTTCTTAAGTCACTAAAATGTTCAGATAATACTCTAAATATACTCACAGGGAATCAGAACAATGAAAGTATAATTTTACAAAATCAGTTTTCAGAGATGATTTTCTCTTTAAGGAAATTTTTGCTCCTGGGCACTAAACAGGAAACCTCTAAATCACCTCCTTAGTCTTTCAGCTTTTCCCTCGTGTTTTCTGTCCACTCTTCAAGTTTTAAGATCAAGAAGTCCTTTCTTTTTTACTATCTTGAACAAAAGGTAAAGACTTCTTTTTGCTGCAATCTTTTCTAAATTGTCTGCTGCACTTTTCAGGCAAACAGTACAAAATATAGGTGTTTTGCTAAATAAAAGAAATAGTAAGCACCATCAAAATGGATTGAGTGAATCTTTAGCATAAGACATATTTCATTTCTGTAATTCAACCTCTTTCCAACATGATCAGCACGACAAGTATTCCTGAGAACATACAGCAAAATATTCCCTTATTTTGACAGATCATTTTACGAAATCCAGTATTCTTGAAGATGTATCATAACGACATCTAAAAGTATTTCTTTACCGACAGTGTCAAGAGCAAAGTCACAATCCTTGCCCATGTCCTCAACAGCAGGATCTATTGTTTTATTACCTTTGAGTAGACTTTTCTACCTTTGCATCTATTTTTTTTTTTAGAAGTAATATTAATTTTGTCTTCCTGTACAGTCTTTTCCATGCAAAAATCAACTTCTGGACAGTGAGAATAGCAGTATCATATTGATGCACATTTTTTACATATATATATATACATATATATATATATATATCCCTCCAAAACATCACAGAGTTGGTTTTGATTTATCAGTTACTCTTTTCAGTGAACTAAAAAGACTGAGAAACCTAAGGCCTTCTGTCATATGTAGTATTTCTATTTATTTGCATTACAGCAGCTTTACAGACATCTGAGAGAAATATTGCAGCAAGTCAGTGGGTAGAGTCTAAAAAAGAAATAGTTTAAAAAACACAACTTTGGGAGTGGGAATATTGTCCTTTAGTAGGTGTAGTGTCTCCTCCTGCAGCAGGATGCTTTCCCTGGGTCCAAAAGCAGATCTCTGTTAGAAATGCTTTCCATGAACAGTTTAATCAATTAATTTTGAAGTCTCATGCATTCTGTTCAGAATAGGCAACCAGTTTTTACAACCACAATCTGGTACCTTTATTCTAATTTTCATGTTAACCAGTCATGTATTTATATATATGCATATGCGTGTTGCATAATGTACTACGACTGGTTTTATTTAATGAAAAAAAAAAAAAAAAAGCATTTACAAATCCTAAATTTGTATATAGATTAATCTGTCTTGGTGTACAGACGTAGAAAATAAAACACTGAAACTGTATTAAAAGTGTCTAGTTCTTTCTTTGAGTATATCAAGATACTTGAAGCTCAATTACAAGCCATAATGAATTGCTTCCCAGGATCCAAATGATAAGGAATTCTTTAAATACATGGTGACACCTGCAAAGATACACAGCAAAAATGCTATTCTCCCTGTAAGTTATCAGCTCTTACCATTTTTCTTTCCATTTCTTATTTTTAACTGTAACTAGTTTCTGTAATCTTATGTGCTTACAGGTTCATGTTGATGGGAATTACATACACTAGATACAAAAAAATCCTAATGCTTCTGCAGGAAACATCTCATTCTTATTATCTTGGCAGTAGTTTGTTTCCAGTGCACTAGTGATGAAAAGAAAGAGGAAAAAACCTGAAAGTGAGTCTTTACCTGTGCTTAGCTGTGTGATTATTTTCTTTCTGAGATTTTCTGCCAGCTCTGAAGCTGGGTTATTCTATTTTTGTGGGTATTCTTGTAATTAATGGTGCTCTATTAACTCTAGAAAGAACAAAACTACATCTAGTGGGAGTGTGTCTGCGCTACTACACACTTCAGAACTGAAAGGGCTCTGGTTTAAAGAAGCAATCAACTAAATTCTATGACATTTTACTAATTCATTTTAATACTTACAAATTTGAGAGGAAGGTTTTTATTTTTCCCTCCCAAAGGTACTTGCCTGCGTCAGTAAGTTTGTAAAACATAACTGTATCAAACAGCAAAAAAGCTGCAGACCACGAGAGATTTTAAAATCAAACATGTAAGCCATACCCCAGAAGATGCCCTGCTTTTAAAAACCTGTCTCCAAGCTGAATCTATCATTTACCTTGTTAGCTGTAGATATATTTATGTGCCTAATTTATTTCCGTTTTAATATATTTTAATTATCCAAACTCAAGATGATAAATTAAAACACTCAGAATCACAGAACCACAGAATTGTTACAGTTGGAAAGGACCTCTGAGATCACCAAGTCCAACCACACACACAAAACAACCCTACAATCTTAGCCACTAGAGCATGCCCTGAAGTGCCACATATACTCATTTCTTAAATACCTCCAGGGATGGCGACTCAACTATCTCTCTGGACAGGACGTTCCAGTGCCTGACCTGTCTTTCAGTAAAGTAATTTAATCCTAATATCCAGTCTAAAACTTCTCTGCTGCAACTTCAGACCATTTCCTCTGGTCCTGTCATTATTCACTTGGAAGAAGAGGCCAGCACCCACTTCTCTACAACCTCTTTTTGGGTAGTTGTAGAGGGCAATGAGGTGTCTCCTCATCCTTCTGTTCTCCATGACAACTTCCCTCAACCTCTCCTCATATAACTTGTTCTCTAAAGCCCTCACCAGCTTGGTAGCTCTCATCTGGACATGCTCCAGCACTTCAGTGTCCTTCTTGTAGTGAGAGGCCTCATCAGCGCCAAACACTCAGCTAACAACCTTTAGTAACAAGAAGTCAATTTGACATAGAAAACAACTCAAAATAATGACTAAATTTCAGAGAAATAAAATATTTATTTAATCTTCTCTTCTTTTATATATATATACAGTATTAGTTTCATGACTCAAATAAAGATTTTCCTTTTATCATAATGACCTGGGTACAAGACTTATAATTACTAATGTATATTTACTAATATATAATTACTAATTTATACAAATTATTAATGTTTTTTGTTTTTTACTTAACAAGTATATTCATTTATAAATACATATATAAATATATATATACTTTGTATATAAAAGAAAAATTAACAATTATTATATAAAAAGAAATTCAAATAAATTCTAGAAACAACAAGTTTTGGCCAAAAGTGTAACCGGATTACAGGCTTGATTAATTCAGTGACTGGACTGTCTCTTCTACAAAAGTTGTTCTCATCTTCTGAATAAAATCTTGACACATTGATTGTATCTAGAGTTCTTTCTCAATGTATTTCTGAATGCTGCTTTACTGATTGCATTACAGTTTGAAGTATCCTGTTTGCTTCCCACTGTAATTCCATATGATACCTCCAGGATACTGGCATTATGCACAGTGACACCAAGAAGCAACCAGTGTGGTTGACACCTCAGAAGCCTTTGCTACTTGTCAGCTAACAATTCATTGCTAGAGTTGTACCATATAAACCTGTTTTTTATCATAAGCATATTGTAATTCACTAAGTTGCCCTGCATAAGTCCTTACTAATATCTCAAAATCAGTATTTGTGAAGGAAGGGAATGGTGAGAGACAAAGCAAGAGTCCTAAAACAGATTAAGCAAGGAGGCAGATATATCTATGTTTATCACAAATATTCATCACCTAATATGTTCAATTTCATGCCACTTTAAACTGCATCAGCTCCAGAATCATACCAGTCAATAGTTAGTCAATGGACCAATAAGATAATACTTTGTGCTAGGACTACACCCATGTGTAGTACCCATGTGATGGATCATATTCACTATACATAGTAATTTCTGTCTCCATCAAAATTTCTGGAGAGGATTAAGTTGTCACTTAAACATGGAATGGTCAGTAGTGGGATGATTTCTATAGGCTTTGTCTTTATCCCCAGAGACCTCTTTGATGCTCTGTCAGTTGTCTTGTACAGGACTATGAAAATAGTGGTATCACAGGTGTGTAAATCTGAATTTCCCTCAATTTTAATTGCATGTGATTCATCTCTCCTTAAAACTCAGGGTCAGAATCCGTTACCTAGCTATGTATATTCCTTCAGTCCATCATAACCCTCCATGTCTTCTCAAGGGGACTATAAAATTGCCTTTTTATTCACTGGCACTTGCTTTTGGGCTTAGTGGAAAAAATTGAACTGAAGACCTTTCTGTAGGACTGACTTAGAGTCAGCATGCTCTCACCTGTAAAAATATTATTTGACAAACGTGGAGATGAAATATATGAAAAAGCTGTAGCACTGAATAAAACATGGGTGTGGCATATAACTTCAGCTTTAGGTATGTTGCATGTGAACCTTTCTCTGTTTTTATGGTCATCTTTCCAGTACATCCTGAGTTGTAAGACTGATAGAGCTAGTTTTCGTTGAGAAGAATGGGGACTGGGAATTTCCAATGCCTTTGCAAAATTGCAAAGCAATTATAGAATCTAAATTCTTCAGCTCAGATGCAGTAGTTTTTATTCTAACCTGTTAAACAATCTCATGACATTCATGTAAACAAATCTGAAACTCACCGCTAAGAAACATGACCTATATGTCACTACATTTACATATTTGGATATCATAATGAATAATGCCCCACAAATGATTATTTTTCCCCTTAACTGACAGCACTATGAAGTTCCAAATTTTCAGTCTGGGGAGATTTTTATTAACAATGTGTTTTAAATGGGCTGCATATTGTATATACCATCTTCAATGTCATTTTACAGAATTAAATAATTATATTCATTGCAGTGAAGTTACCACTGACTCATAGATTAATGGATAAAAAATCCTCGCAGTAAAATAACAGCAAGATAATTAAACTATAGAGTTTCTTCCAATTTTAGGTGACATTTTGATAAATTAAAATTGTAATTGCTTCAACTTTTTGGATAGCGCTGACACTGGGCAGAAGCACTGGCTTTTTTCATACAAAGACTGCCTCTTAGTAGAAGGTGGTTAGCCCAGGAGAAGGTTATCTAACTTTTATTACCTGGAAGGTTACAAAAGATAGTCCCACTGTTCTTATGTTTAACTACTTCTTCTTGATCAAAATGAAATTTCATCTCCACTACCAAGAACTGAAGTGATAATGGTATATAACATAAGCAGTAAATATTTCAATGTAGATGAAAGAAATGCTATTTCTGCTCTTGGCCAAATTTTGCTGACAGTTCTACAATATTCATTGGGGCAGCACATAGTAAGTTTACCAATGTTATGGAAACTTTCTTTTTTTTTTTTTTCTTTCTAGCTACAATTCTGTATAATTTATTGCATAATATCAAATATTTAAAGAGGAAGTGATAAGGTTATGATAGTCTGCCGAACTATTGTGAAGTAACGAAGATCAATAAAAATAACAGGTGTAATAGAAATATGTTCTGCTGAGGTTCTTTTGTGTGATCTTAAACAGCTTCTTTTTAACAGTACTATAGGAATGTAATACTACAGATCTAATTTCTTTCTGGGGAAAAAGAAGTGAAGATGAGAAGAGTGGATTTCACAATAACAGACAGGTTGGAAACATTTTCACAATAGAAAGGCATGGGGATTTTTCCCAATAAGGTGCCCATTTCACACCTTGTTGTTCTTAATCGATTTTGTTTGCCTTGTAAATCAAGATTGTAAGGCAGAAATCACAAATTCATATATTTTTTAATTAAATTAGCTAACTGTAAACATCTAATCTACTCATTTTATAATAAATAACATATATTTATTCTTAGCTACTTCAATCCTTATTGAAGTAACAATCATTATTGGGGTTTCAAACATTTGCAGTCTTAGATGCTGAATGAAATTCTACTTAATAGCTTAACTGTTTGGCAACTTGATTAACATTTAAAAGCAATAACTAGAAAGGCATCTGTGATATTTAGGAGTAAAAAAAAAAAATATGATGTTAACAAACAAAAAGTAATTTCATTATAGATTTTGTGAGCTATGGATAAAGCCTCAGGATAAGTTAATCTTCTGAATCAGAGTAGTGTTCAGAAAAATACTAATCTGATGTTCAATACTGGAAAGAGCATGTACTACCTGCAGTATTTAATGTTAAAGTTACAATTTCAAAATGAAATTCATAAATAGTATCACTGAGAAATAAAACTGTCCAATGACATCTCAAATGAGCTTTCAAGATCACAATGAAAGCATTGAAAGTGAATCATCTCAACTACTTAGCTGCTAAAAGTTTAAAAGAAAAGCGCAAGAAGGATCACTCTTTAAAGAGCTATGTGACATAAACTCTGTTTTTTAAATGATCCTTGGGAAAAAGATAAACCAGAGTTTTATTTTTCTATGCATAGAAATTCAGCTCAAACATTTCAGTAAACTGATAGTTTTGTTTTGTTTGTTTGTAGATCTATATCATCAAGTAATATGTGACTTGTATCTCTCCTCTCTAGTACCTATAGCCTGAACACTGTATCTGTTCTATGTTTGTGAAGGGAAGTAACAAAATTTGTCAAAATCCTATAAGAATGAGAAGCCATTATTCAAACAGAAAGTTTATTATATTTTATACGTGTTATAACCTTAAAAAGGAATGGCATATTACATTCCAAAGATTTATGAGATTTTATTGACATTAATATATGGAAATCACTTTAAGTTAATTTGGACCACTTTGGTTTTAAATATTTTAATGAGGCTAAAACTACATTATACAGTTCATGTAATTGCTTGGATAGATTAGTTTAAGCCCTATTACATAGATGAATCATGCAATTACACTTCTTGTAACATTAGAGTATTTATTAAGAAATGAAGTATAATTGTTTATCTGCCTGGGTGAATTCTTTATTACACTGGATGGTTCAACACATCCATGCACAATAAATGCATATACGCACATAAGCACATATATACACTTAACACATACATTTGGTTACTTCCATAAATATGTCTACATTAATATATGTCAGTAATCTAGAAAATATATCAGAAATAACAATTGTATTTATTTTGCAAAAATTAGGCTGTTATTAAGACATATCCTGAAGAAATACTCTGAGATTAATTTACCCAAGAAGAATCTTCTGCAACAAGATTAAGTAATGAACTATAGACTGAACACAAGCTCATTAGTATACACTAAAACATTTGGAAGTAATATTTGAACGATCACATTTGGAAGGAATGCATATAAGCTAGGTATGGGACTGTGTCACTACTGTTATTTTCATTCTGTTGCCAGACATAGTTCATGAAGCAAATCCTTTCACAGACATGGATTGTGCACAGATTATAAAACAGAAGTGTAATATGAAACCTGTGAGCATCTGAGCACATCTCTATCTTCCCTTTTTTTTTTTAACATTTTTGATTTTTTTCTTTTTTCTCAATGGACTCTTCTTTTTGCCACTTGGGAGTTGCTCTAGGATAAGGCATAAGGAATCATCTTTGAAATCTTTAAATCTCTAGCCTAATTTATGAATTCTTCACTAAAAATTTGTTGCTACTGATGCTTCCTCCGTTAAATATGCAGAGACTTGCAAATTCACAAAAATAAAAGTTCAACTTGAAAATGTCACTTGAAAATACTTGCAATCATTGTCTAGAAGACAGTTCATGATGAATTTACTGAAAAAAGTGTGATTTAATTGTAGCATTATGTGCATCTTTTATACTGATAAGGTTTAGAAACAGTCTATCCATTGATGTTTAGATACAACTTACTAAAATCTGTCGGCTGTAAACATTAAAAAGGGTTTCAGTTATGTATGCCTTATTTTTTGTTATTTTGTATCAAAAAAGATACAGTTGGCATAACTGTCAGGAGTGTCTTTTTATCTGGGAAACAGTAATGTTAGATATACTTTCCAGTATATAGTTGCCAAAATATACTTGTATGTCTTTTTTCTTCATTTCATAAAGTGATTAAAAATCTAACGGGACACTCAAGCATTACTGCAACTTTTTCATGTACTACATTATATAAAATATCTGTAGCAGTACAGAGAAAAGCCTTTGCAATCACAAAGTATGGACAAAACAAGACTTGTATCAGTCAAGCTTTATTCTTCCTGCAGCAAACTAGGAACTAATATGCTAATATGTAGGGCAGGTGTTTCTTTGAGATATTACTTATTTTTGGTTTATTTTGCTGCAGCTATAACCAAGGGCAAGCATATCCAAAAAATATTATTAAAGTTACTGGCTATGAAAATGGGTTATTCAGATATTGTCTGCTACAGTGATTCTTCTTCCATCTTCAAATACAGAATTTAACTCCCAGGTTAAAGTTTTGAATTAGTTAAAAAATCCCACTAAATAACTAAGGCTGTAAGGCTGAAAGCTATGGGCAGGTCCAGAGCTTTGAATCAGAGAATGGTTCAAACTAAGAAATTCTCCCCAGAAAATTACTGAAGACTTACAGACAGTCAAAGCTGACACAAGAAATGCGGAAGATACCTAACCCTGAATCAAGAGTTCCTGACTGAGTTTAATAGTGGCTGAAGACAGCTGAATTGCACACGTATATGAACAACACAATAAAAAGAAAAGGTGAAAAGGACACAATGAAAAGATAGAAGACAACAGTATCTAATTACAACAAAGAAGTATCCAGTTAGACATAAAGAAAAAATTACTCAATGTGATGTCAGCAAACATTGGAATGGTCTGCCCCAGAAAGCAATGGAATCTCCACTTACGATTTTAAGATATGACCAGGCAAAATCCTGAATGGCCATAAAAGTCCCTGCCACTAGCTGTATTTTCAGCAGGACATTGAACTAAATGGTACCCAGGGACCTTTTCCAACCTACATTTTTTTGGTTCTCATGACAGTAAATTTGAGTTGATGCTAAGGACAAGAATCTAAGTGTATGCCTAATACTGCTAGATCAGAGAGAGCCAGAAAACAGATGATGGCCACAAAAGTGATCAGAAAGATGAAACATCTCTCCTGTGCAGAAAGGCTGAGAGAATAGAAGATGTTCAGTCTGGAGATGAGAAGGCTCTAGGGAGATAAACTGTGGCATTTCCATATTAAAGGTGGCTTATAAGAGAGAGAAAGACTTCTGCCAGGGCCTGCAGTGACAGAACAAATGTTTTAAACTGAAAGCTGGTAGATTTGGATTGGGTAAGGAAAAAAATATTTACAGAGGGGATGGTGAGACAATGGAACAGGTTGCCCAGGGAAGTTGTGGATGCCTCATCCCTGGAAACATTCATCCCTGAAAACATCCTTGGAAACAAGCTGCATGGGGGTTCTGAGAAACCTGATGACCCAGTCCATAGCAGGGGGGTTAGATGAAGCGATCTTTAAAGGTCCCTTCTAATCCAAACTATTCTATGATTCTATGACCACTTTGTAAAAGTCCGTACTGCTCAGGACTAACTTTCACACAGCAGAATTGCTTTGGAGGCTCTTACTAGTACAACTGAGTTAATTGTAGGTCAATGTTCAGACCTGAAATAAAGGCAGTGTTGTAACTTCACAGATTTAGAGATACTGTTAAAGACAGTGGGCTGCTACCTACGTTTTACAGAGCAGCCTACTGACTAGAATGCTATAATATGCAAAATGCAATATGTATATGTTATTGCCCTGCCAAATAGTGTTCAATCCAGCATGTTCTAGAACAGCTAAGGTGAGGGTAGGGTGCAGTTAGGGGAAATAATTGTCTCTACTCTGATGGAAAAAGGAAAGTTGGGAAACTAGTTACAGATTTAGGGGGAGAGGATGCAAAAAGGACTTGACAGATCTTGTGGTAAGAATCCTGATACTCCATATGCATTTATACTTAGATTGTATTGGTTAAAATGCACAGATGAATTTTAGACAATGCATCAGTGTCTCTTACTAGATACCAAAGGATATAGATTAGATTTCGTTCATATCGTGACCATTCATTTTGTACTGTGATTAGAGAACTACTCATTTATCTTCTGGTGACTTTTAGTGAAAAAGAATTTCCTGTCCCATCTTTTTGCAGTATTCAAATATCTCTTCTACCTCATATTAGGTTTTGTATTCATACATTCAAGAAAACATAAAGAAGTACTATTGTATAAACAAAACTCATTAAGTGTCCTTCCTAGATGTTTTATGGAACTCAAAGTAGTTTATACTATTGCCTGAAAAAATCAACACAAAAAGTATGCTGAAATTTTTGTTGCTGTAAGAATCCTTTTATCTCACTGACGGATCATGCATAGATTTAATATTATTGAAATGTTGTTTCAATTCATTGTTTCCCTTCTTTCCACTTGCCATGGTTTAACCCCAGCCAGTAAATAGGCACCACACAACTGCTCACTCATTTACTCTTAGTGGGAAGGGGGAGAGAAACAGAAGAATAAAAGTGAAAAAAATCATGGGTTGAGATGAAAACAGTTTAAAAATTAAAATAAAACTATAATAATAAATTGTAAAGGAAAATAAGACAGAATAAAGGGGCAGAAATAAACCCAAGAGAGACAAGTGATGCAAGTGAAAACAATTGCTCACCACAAACTGACTGACGCCCAGCAGTCACCAAGCAGTGTACCCTCCCCCCACCAACCTTCTCCCTAAGTTTTATTGCTGAACATGATGTCATATGACATGGAATGTCCCTTTGGTCAGCTGGGGCCAGCNAGCTGGGGTCAGCTGTCCCAGGTGTGTCCCACCCCGCTTTCTTTTGCATTCCTAGCCTACTCACTGGTCAGATGGGGTGAGAAGAAGAAAAGGCCTTGGCCCTGTGTTCAGGGCCTATTCAACAGGAACAGAAAACATTCATGTTTTATCAACACTGCTTTCAGTACAAATCCCAAACATAGTCACATGCTATCTCCTATGAAGAAAACTAACTCTGCCCNAAATTAAAATAAAACTATAATAATAAATTGTAAAGGAAAATAAGACAGAAATAAAGAGGCAGAAATAAACCCAAGAGAGACAAGTGATGCAAGTGAAAACAATTGCTCACCACAAACTGACTGACGCCCAGCAGTCACCAAGCAGTGTACCCTCCCCCCACCAACCTTCTCCCTAAGTTTTATTGCTGAACATGATGTCATATGGCATGGAATGTCCCTTTGGTCAGCTGGGGTCAGCTGTCCCAGGTGTGTCCCACCCCACTTTCTTTTGCATTCCTAGCCTACTCACTGGTCAGATGGGGTGAGAAGAAGAAAAGGCCTTGGCCCTGTGTTCAGGGCCTATTCAACAGGAACAGAAAACATTCATGTTTTATCAACACTGCTTTCAGTACAAATCCCAAATATAGTCACATGCTATCTGCTATGAAGAAAACTAACTCTGCCCCAAGCACACTCTTCCCTTTCCTTTTCTCTTACAACCTTTTAGTGTGTACGGAATATTTTGACTCACGTAAGATCAACTAGAAAATGAGATAAACAGCGTGATTGGCTTCTGAAACATTTCTTCAAAAACATGCAGTTCAGATACACGAAACATTACTCACTTGCCAAATATGCTGATTTGATAATGTGGAAGTTTGCATATGTATGCAAGTAGGAGTTATCATTCTGCCCTTGCCAACACTTTCTTGGTGCTGGTTCACTGTGGAATTGCATGCTTTTATGTAGAAGCAAATACAAATAAGAAAGGCAACATTTTTGCAAAATACCAATCCTGATTTGACTATGCAGAATGTAATTGTTGTTTTGGTTGGAAAATAATATTTGTACAGGCATTTTTAAATCATGCAAATCTCCAAAGAGAAGCTCTCTTTCTGAGAATATAGATAACCTTGTGTGAACAACTGTGTTTGTTCTGGAAATGCCCACCCCCTTGCCCTAGTTAGATGTGTGGCATTTAGGAGGCAGGCAGAAAACAGGAGAACATTTTAAATTCATAGACTTTCTTGGATATGAACTACACAATCATGTCAACAGAATTGGAAGAGCAGAAAGGAGAATGAATAGGAATGTCAAAAGAACAAAACAAGTCTTCTGTTAAGATCTAACTTTCGGCATTTAAATTGTGCCCAACTACATGGCATGTGGTAAGGCAATGTCTGGATAACTAATACCCTTGTATCCAGGAAGACAACATTCCAACTCTATCTATCACTTAAGGAATTAGAAGCATAGGCAGATACAAGGGGTGTGATGATTTTCTTACTCAGTCTAGGACACCTGGGCATTACACAGTCTCATGACTCAAAATGCTGAGCAATCCCTAAACTAGGCAGGA
Organism: Thinocorus orbignyianus; assembly: GCA_013400375.1. Lineage (NCBI taxonomy): Eukaryota > Metazoa > Chordata > Aves > Ciconiiformes > Thinocoridae > Thinocorus > Thinocorus orbignyianus. The sequence continues at coordinate 140,770 of VXBW01007857.1, forward strand.
ACTAGTGCAATTACTTCCTTGTAGTACTCTTAATCCTGAAACCTTTTTTAGAATCAGGTAGACAACCTATATAGCAATCTCAGAGAGAAGATATTAGAGTAATGTCTTTCTCATTTCCTAGCACTTGGGAGATGAAACCTAATTTCAATTTCCTTTTTACCTGCGAGAATTAAAACATGCACCTCCTACTCCTGTTAAGCTCTAAATTATAGGTTAAACTCTAAATCCTTTTTGGAAAAATTGTTCCACTTTAATATTAATTAAATATTCAGTGGGATGGAAAAGTAATTTTGATCTCTACAGCCTTGATTTAAAAAGAAGGAGACCCATTTTTCATCTTACTTATTAATGAAAAATTAAGTATTATGAATTAAATACTCACTAGAACAGCACTTGGGAGGCATATTTACCCCATGACAGGTAAAAGCCCTGACCATTGGTTAGAATTTCACAATGTCTCTTACTCTGTCTTTCTCTGGAACGGCATATGTTTAATTATTTCATGCAAAATCTAATAATTTGAAGGAGGGAGCTGAAGATTCCCACTCCTGTATCTGATAGCCAATTGGTTAGCTTGTTCATCTGAAAAAGCCCATTGACAGAATTGAAATCCCTCCAGCAAAAAGAAAAGTGGGTTTGGGTTTCTGAATTTCTGAACAGAACTCTGGGACACTATCATCTTTTCTTGTTTTGATTTAGGAATGCTGAGAACTCCTATCAGTTTAAGTGCCACAAGCAATCCAAAATTTTGTTGCCTGGATTGTGTGTCTGCAGCATCTTTGTGGCTGTGTACCAATTTGCCTGTTTAATCCTAGATATTGCTAAAAGCAGGCATTTAGTCCTTATTGACCTTGGAGTCACAGAAGCAAAGTGACCACCATTTAGCTCTGTGGTGCCATTGCTAGATTATTAACAATACCAGAATTAAACAATCTGAAGCTCAAATAACTGTAATATACTAATGTACAACACAAATGATGTTGTAAGGATTGTAGAAATATCCATTAATGACTGCATAACTTAACATGAGGAAGGTCAGATACTGATGTCCTCCGAATAACCTTGTAGTTAGTCAATAGTTGAAAAGTGAATCCGCATTTTAAATTAATTTGGAAATTAGGTCACTATCCTTAGGGAATACTCTTAAAATCTCAGTGTTTGCCTCTTGAATCACACCAATGATAATACCACTATGTGTCTTACCTTGTATTGCTGAACTACCCATTTCCTGATTTTCTTCCTCATCGGCTCAGCGAACAGGAAAGCAGAGGTCTAGCCATATGGGCAGGGACAATTTTTTTCCTGACTCCTCCAGTGCAGCAGAACAATTCAGCTAACCTTATATTTGTGATATTAAATGATCTTGAGATCATTTCCAGTGACTAAGGCCAGCTAATCCACATCTGTACTTTTAAATTCTTAAGTCCTCCCATGCTTATTCTCAAATTGCACCCACACAGTCTGAGAATACTAGCTGGCATAGACCCTAAATCTGAAATTGATCTTTCTACCAGTGTAGATGACTTAAGATCCAGGGCCTGGAGAAATTTTGTGGAACTGGCTAATTTACTATACATATTCCATAGTTGTGGCAAGATGCTTATAACATGTAATGCCTTCAAGTTTGTACTAATAGTATGGAATGATTTATTAATACTTATTGAGCCTGTCAAAAAATTCCTTGTAACATTTAGATACTTAGACATCTGTGAGTATCAGTTTATCTACAAATAATATTTTCACTAGTAATGTATTAAAAAAAGTTAGAAAATAAACTGATTTTGATCAGAATTTAGTGTTAATTAATACTTGAATTTGCCTAGAGAATACTCCAGATCCATATCACTTTAATTATTACACAATTTTATTTAAGTCCCAGCATGTGTTAAAAATTCAGCTTTGCCTGCTTTGTCTTGATTAATTGTAAAAAGTAAGGGAAAAATAGTTCAACAAATCAATGATCTTGCAGGATATCTTATGAAGTGATAGGAATAAAATAATTTTTACAATGTATTAATATACATATAATGATCAACAAATATCCTTACAAGTGTCTGGGAAGAATGTTAAAATCACTATGGTATATTTAATATTAACTTTCATGTACTACACTCTCTTCTCTGAATTTCCTCTTTAAGAAATCATATTGAGTTCATTTCACCTTTTCTTATTTCTTCAGGGGAACCTGTTCTATTCTGCTAATTATAAAACTGTCCAGGATTCCGCTTATTCAGGTATTTCTAGCTTCTATCATGGTGTTTTCCAGCTTGTAATAATTTATTCTTACAGTGCCCTTTGGAGTAGGTATTAGTAACTCTTCATTCTGATGAAGTGCTGAAGACCTCAATTAACATAAAATTAAATACTGAAAGTCAGAAGAGAAACAGGTTGTTGAGTTCTGTCTAGGGTAAACACATACAACAATGTCTTCTGTTGTTACTTTAAAAGACCCACCACAAACCAAACAACAAGCCGAAAATCCTCAAATTTCTACTTGTTCTGGATTAATTGCATTATTTTTTCTGAAACTTCCTCCATCTTTTGTATCGTGATTAACTCTTCCAGTCCTCACAAAGTTACATGGTGTTTGATGGACTGCTATTCAAAAACACTTTAAAAATTCCGTGAAGTAAGAAAACACTTTGAAAAATTATTATCTCACTCACAGGTGTTGGGTTTGGATTGTTTCAGTTATTGTTGTAGGGGTTTTTTGATAAGTGTAGCCAGAATATAAATCAATTACTGTTACAATTTGTCACCCTTTATAGAAACACACCATGTTAACGAGTACACTTAAACAACTAAGGAATACTATGTGTACTAAATCAATGAATTTACTATTTCGTAATCCCCGCGCCTCCCTTGTCTCAGATCTCTCTGTAGTGCCAACACCTACCCAACCCTAGATAACAACACTCCCCTCGCCAACACCCTATCCCCCACATATTGTTCCCCAGCCTCTGGAGACCATCAGGTATAGCAGGGACACTTCACCCCTTAAAATAACCGGTTACCATGCTCTCAGTACCCCAAGTCTTCCATACTCCATGCCATGTCCCTTTCCCAGGCAGCTGTACAGCTGTACTTGACCTGCCTCTCTGTGGCCTGGGAAAGCCCACTGACTGAGAGCTCGTAGCCTCTGCAGCTCATGCCTCTGCGGCAGATCCCTTTTGAGACCAGATGTCTAAGTCTTGAAGACACACTGCACTGGGAGTGGATGCCTGGAGGGCAGTAACAGTTGTTACTATCCCTGTGATGAGCCCTATTTGTGTCTCCCCTCACCCTGTCCGTGGCCAAGGACTCCACTGCAGCCCCCTGGGACCATCACCTCCTACTCCAGTGATGACACAGCTGGGCTGTTCTCCACTTTGTCACAGGCCTGTCCAGCCCAGCCATGAGAAGGTATTTTTCTAGCCCAGTTATCTTTATAAAAATCATGTTGGTATATTATAGCGTGGAGAAAAAGGAGAAAACACACAGATAGTCTTCAGTGAAGTTAAAAAAAGCTTTGCTCTGGTTGAAACCTATGGGATTAAAAAGAGGAAAGAAGAGCCTTTTCTTATTTTTTAAGACAAATAACTTTTTTTATCTTATTTCTGTCAAGACACTGGTCTGATAGATGTGCTCCGAGAATGACCCACTATTTACAGTGAGAAACACAAATAAATATGTGATTTCTGTTCCCCACGTAAATTCAGTAAGATGTCTCCCTACTCACCTCCATCAAATGAAAGATAATTCCATCCCTCTATAGAAACAGAATCTTTAGTTGTTTATGTAATTCAAAAGAAAGTAGATCTTCTTAAGACAGCTACAGAACGTATGCATTACCGCTGCTACTAGAGGATAAAAGTCTTTAAATCTTATCTTGTGGACTTAAATTCCAATTTTTTTGTTTAAATTTTACGTTAGGTGGTTGAGTCCTGTTTTGAACTTTACTCAGGCGTTGAACATAAGATACAAACTTTTCTCCCACCAGCTAGTATATCCTAACATACTGTAGCTGGAATACCAAAGAAGACACTAGTCACTTAAAATAAGTAAGTCTTGATCACTCTTCATACAAAGGTACTTTAATTTGCAGGAAAAAAGTTAAATTTGCGGAAAGCACAAGTATCTCAAATGGTTTTACAGCAATTCATTCAGATAATCTCAGCAGTTTATTTTACAACAATAGTAAGTTTTTGTGTATTTCTGAAAATTCCTTCCTTTTTCTATTGATGCATTTTCCTTCCTTTCTGAAATGTGCTTTGAAGTTGCATGACAGCCCCTTATTTGCAAGTTACTGGAATCTTTGTATACAGCTATTACAATAGGTCTTTATTCTGATTCACTGCTTCTCTCATGTTAGTATTGCATCAGCAGTTTCTGTGACTGCAAGAATACTGCTTTACATGTTATCAAATGGTTTTGTGACGCTGCTGCAGATGGTCTTTACAAAAGTTTATCAGCTTAATATTCATCCTATTTTCCTGTTCATTGTGGCTTTGCTAATTTACTATGAAGTGCTGGATTTTTATGGGCTGTTCAAAGGAACATAACCAGAATAGTTACATCTTTCTCTTCTTCATAGATTATCAAATATACTCATTGCTGATTTAATAACTTCAATTTAGCCAGTACTGACTTCATAATATGAATATATCCTTGCTGCTCAATGCTAACTTCCTTTTCCATTTTCTTTGTGAAAGACACAGAACAAAATAGAAACTAAGTTTTAACCTTCAGTGTCAAGGAATTGAGGGCAGGCCACAATGTCCCTGATGCATGGGACCCATGAGGAGCCCCATTTCATTCCCCTGGGGCTATCAGCTCCTGCCCCAGTGACGCCACAGCATATCTGGTCTTCACTTTCTCACATCCTTCCCTGCCTGGACATCGCTCTGCTGTCTTGCACCTGCCTGTGAGCCCACATCTTTTATCCAGTCTCAGCCCACCCCCTTCCTTATGGAGGTGCCCTGTACCTGGGTCTGAGGGTGCCCCAGTGGTCCCTGGCTACCGTGCTCCTGGCTGGGTTGGTGGAAGGGGCCCTGTCTGGCAGCTCTCTGTTCTTTAAGAATCTAACACGTCCCATGGCAACCTGACAGTAAGTTCCCTCCATTCAAATCTTGAAACCCCAAATATGGGATCCCTGTCTTAGGCTTGGAATTCCACTGGCCCTTTAGTAGTCAGCATGAAGTAGCTGTGTCGTGGATCTACAGAGGTTGTAAGTGTATTTGCATGGACTAACTTGATGATAACTGTTCCAAATATTGTTACTGTCTCTCAAATTTTCTTTGAACTATTGATGCCACCCCGTTTACCCAGGGAGAAAAAGAAATCTTAGTATCTCCAAGAGAAGCTTTCATTTCATAAGTTTTTAATGTTATGCTTCTTTTTAGAAGGATAAGATGAAGAAAAAACCTCCACAAAGTGCTGCTAACACAAATTTAAAATCGTTTATTGTTAGCAAGTAGCTGAAGCTGAGCCTCCCTGGAATTATGCAAAAAGCAGTGAGAATTAACACCTTATCGATTAGTTGAAAAAGAAGAAAGCTGACAAAACTAAACACAAAATTGCCTGCAATCATTTAAAAAGTAATTCAAAGTAATCCTTATATTTCCATTCCTTCCCTTTGGGGACTTTCACAGAATTTTCTAGTTACCCATCCCCTGATGTCAGCTATATATTTTCTGCCTTACTTAGGAGTCTGTCAAAGTTCCTAAACCACCAGGTCTGTAAATGTGTCATCTTTTCTCCCCTAGCTTTATACTTCTATATGCTGAACTAGTTATCTCAGTCTTCCCTTATGATCAATAGAACAAAAAAAAAACCAACCCAAAAAATACTTCTGGGGAGCAATTAGAATACCCTATTGCAGGCAGCTACTTTAAGATTAAATGTATGACTCCCTAAATGAATCTATATCTATCCCTTGGTAGTAATGGCTAACTGACTATAATGATAGCCTGCATTGCATAACTCAGATGTATGTGTGCATTCTAAGTATCTAGTATTAAGAACTGAATCCCTTCTAAATTCCTAGAGAGTTCATTGAGCCAGAGCAAGATCTATGAAATGAAAAAACCCAACACCTAGCGTGGTTGTTCATTCAATTTGCAAGTGAAATTGCCTCATACTTAGTATCCATGCAGCAGTTCTGCTGCTTTAGAGCCTGTGACCTAGTCTGGAGTTTGATGTGCATATCTTTAGCAATAATGCCAGTCCTTCTGCCTCTGTGGACTAGCTGTTTCTTGTTGCTAGGTAGTAGAACCCCAACCAGGCAAAAATAATGGCCTAAGTAGATGCTCAAAGCAACTTGGAGAACTAATGGTGCTCAGATACAAGCAGAACTCTGAAGTACTATGATACAGTTGAGATTTAGTCTTTGCAACCTCAATACAAGTTCCAGTATGAATTTCATTAATGTAGTCAGGCATCTCTATTACTCAAAAGTGGAGTTTAAAATTACTCCCAGTTCTTCTGGTAGTTTTATTTATTTAACTTTTCCTCACTATATAATTATTTATGTCTTATGGTCTACAAGTAATCGAGCTACATTGACCTTAAAAGTGCTGAGTTCTTTCTGGTAATTATAAAAGATTAGTTGAGGTATAGACACCTGCATTGTTTTCATCTATTCCCAGTGACAGGGTGAGGGGCAATGGACACAAACTGATACATAGGAAGTTCTATTTGAATATGCGAAAAAAAATTCTTTACAGTGAGGGTGACAGAGCCCTGGAGCAGGCTGCCCAGGGAGGTTGTGGAGTCCCCTTCTCTAGAGACCTTCAAGACCTGCCTGCATGCTGTCCTGAGTAATGTGCTCTAGGCAATCCTGCTTTAGGAAGGGAGTTGGTCTAGATGATCTCTGGACGTCCATTCCAGCTATGACAATTCCATGATTCCATGATAAGTCTGAGAATTTTATCAAACTTGCCAAAGTTCAAGTGTACAAAAAAACCCTGGGTATGCAGCATTGTAATTTGGCCAGCTATCTCAAAAGACATCCTGACTATAATAAGCTACACTTCCACAACTTCCTTCCTTTTCAGATTAGACTATAAATCACCGTAGTAGCACAGAAGGTAAAGACTTAATGATATAATCTCAACATAAAGCACTCTGATGATCCTGCTCACCTCAGAGGAGAATTGAAAGCAAAAGGTGCAAATTTAGGTAAACTCATTGAAATATGTTCATCTTCTTAATTTTACGAGGCAGACCTCTGAGAACACATTCTATGATAACTAAAGTCTATGAGTTATCCCATGCTTAATGATTCTGATTCCTAAGGTCTGATACCTAGGTCTGATTCCTCTGCCAATCCTCACCTTGCAGTTTCTCAAAAAATTACTGTTTTTCACTAATGAATGAAATTTTGGACTTTTTTTCCTTGGAAATATTAATTTTGGGCCTTTCCAGGTGATACTGAGATCGAGATGTACAAGATTGTTAATCAAATGCTATCTCCAAATCCATACTCTTTGTATAACTACTTAAGTCCAGTGCAAAACAACACTTGACTGCATGAAAGAGATTGAGAGAATGAGTGTTTCTTC